>JAGFZM010002038.1:136682-162755 GCA_017657215.1 Limnothrissa miodon | reverse complement strand
AAAAAAAGGAAAAAGTAAGAGAGGAGAAAGATAGAAATGCAAAGAGGGGGGAGGGAAAGAGCAAGAGAAGGAACAGAAGTGCCTTCTAACTAGCACTCCAATTCCCACTGTGCATCATTTATAGACATAAAACATGATTATTCCTTCCACAAGAGGGGAACCGGTGCATGCTGTATTCTGACTGGCCCTTGATTCTTCTCCCAGCCTTGTCTAGGCAATTATCACACATCTCTTTTTATAACCATTTTAATTAAATGCTCTGACACCTATGCGCCGAACATCCAAAATAGCGACAAAAAGGAGAGCACATTCAAACATTCCTGTAGCCACTACATAATGTAATCCTATTTCACCTTCACTTGATATATGAAAAGCCCTTTTGGCTACCACACAAAAGTGTAAGCGTGATTTCTCACACCAACTTTGAGAAGACAAATAGATTTCCTTTCCTCTTTTTATTTGCAGCCTCCTTCTCACCCATTTGAGAGGACTCATGAACAGGAGTTCTGTACATCTTGGAGAAAAAAGAAATGCAAAGGATTTTGGGCCTGATCAACGCACCTTAACACACAAGCAGAGCTAATAGTTTTTGGACCCTTTCAGTCAGTCTAAGATCAATGCCTATGGATGTGTTTTTATGGGAAAGAAATCTGGGCAAGTGTTTGTGTGCAATAACACAGCCTAGAGGGGAATCAAATGAAATATAGCCAGTGGGCTTACAATCCTCCCCAGGCCATGTGTTCAAACCTGTATTAGTGAGTGTTTCTGGGCAGGTGCATGCACAGTAAAATGTGATATTTGATCACATGATTTGGTCTGATTTGGTTTACATTAAATATAACACCTTTTTCAACAGCAAGAATTCATCTAGAATAATGATCATCAGAAGCGTAAAATACTACTGAGCATTGAAACAAACTGAGTACATGCCTTTTCAAAATGTATGACATACACTCAGATGTCTTTATTAGATCTGTGTGAGAGATAACTGAATAAAAAAAACAAGGCCTTCTCTTTTATGTTTTCATTTAAAGAGATAAATTGATGAATGGAGTACTGTACCTTGTTCTGAGCTGCAAAACCAAGTCCATTTCGAGAAATAAAAAAGTTGTTTCAATAATAATTTTGACATCATCTTAATCAAACTACCAAAATGTATGGCTTTACAGCATTATGGCATCCAACAGATTTGAATAAATAGCGATAGCAACGTATCACTGCCCTAGGCTACTAACCACTTTGATAAAATAGGCAACAGTCGTTTTGCAATAACTTTTTGCATTTACACGTTAGGCATTTTAGGTTGTCCCGATTACTATGAGTTCCTTTTGTGATGAAACGCGGAAATAACAACGAACTCGCTGCCTTTTTTCAAACCGCAATAACTGTTATTTTAACGCATTTCAAGACATGCATTTCAAGACAAAATGTATATATACACTTTGAACGCTTTATGTACACATTAATTGATGGTGATGGTCAACCTGAAATTTAACCTTTAACTTTGTGTGCTGCTGGAGCCTTGTGCTTAAGTCTTAATTTAGCCAAGGAGTAATTCAGTATTCCAACCACCTACTTCATTGCAACTGCCTATAAGTAGCTGTGCACACGTGACCCCATGCTGCCCTTCTCTGTTTGACCCCTGACCTTATGATTAATTCTGCATTATAGAGAAGCAGTGCATGTGGATCAGTGTGGCTGCTCTTTCACATTGCCACTGCATTATTGATACCCCAGAGGAGCTCTGTTAATAAGCCCTGGGCTCATCATAGGTATTTCCCATTCGAAACAGCCAACAGGAGGGCAACTCCAGGGTGGGGGGTTGGGTAGTGGTCAGTACCTGGGAAGCAGAAATCAGTATCTGACACACAAGGCAGCAAGATGAATATCTCTGCTACGCTAATTGCGTATCTGTTTGACCGGTTCCCTTGATTATCCATTCATTGCAACTCAGCAACCACACCTACTTCTTCTCATCTCTGCACACACACACACAAACACACACAAACACACATACACACACACACTTAATGTCAGGCACTCTATCGTGGGCTGTTTGACCTACTTCTGCTCAGTAAATAACAGGTGTCTCACTGGAGATCAAGTAGGCCTCCTAATAAGCCCCTGAGCTTGCATTTAAATGCAAATGTGTTCCATCACATCAAGGCAGAAACACAGAGGACTGTTTCATTAAGTATTTGACCCAAAGAAAAAAAAACAAAAGACAACAGACAAACCAAGCAGTGGAATGGTGTCGTTATAGTGCTACAGGAACAATACAGGAAGGGCAGAGATGGTTGCTTATTGTCACAGCAGTTGCGTGGTGGGGGCTATGCCACTCTGGGGGAAATCATAGTGCTCGACCAGAAATCTCATGTCATCCCACAACAATAATCTGATGTCTGCATGCACCATCTGCAATTTTTAGGGGAGTGAGACTGCATTTATGGAGAGGAAGGTAAAAGACACCAGTAAGCCTTGCCACCTACACGCAGCACACCACACAATCAACAGTGAGACGTCGAGACATCGAGACATGCTCAATGTGTCTCCCTTGGGTGCTCTTTGTTAATGTCTGACCCTGTTTAATGTGCTAGAGTGTTGTAATTTGACCCCCTCCCCTTATAGCTTTTGCATTTTCACCATTTATGACTTATATATTACCCCCCTTACAGCCCAGCCCTGCCCTGTACTTTCATTTCATTTCGTACAGAGGGTCTGGGAACGCTGCATTGACAATCGTTCTCTCATTAGATATGTGGTTTCTGCTGAAGTTTAAACAGATTGGATCTGCCTTTACCCAATTGCTAACGCCTGATCGTGACGTATGCAACGCGACGGCTTGTGAAGGATGATAGCTTCCCTACCATTTAGCCTAGCCACTTCCTTGGAACTAACGGAGCAAGCTGGAAAATCAAACTTTTCCCGAAACCTGTGGGTAGTAGGGCCACGACATTGTTCTTGTTCAGACACAACGGACTGAATAGCCTCCTGTACTACGTTCGCTGCCGCCATTGTTTTTGTGCACAATGTGCAGCCGCGCAGCCAACGTCACCACTCACTATAACACTCCCACTTTTCGCTGATTGGGTTGGCAGAATGCTGTCCTGGAGACAACAATTGTCAATGCAGCGGTCCCAGACCTTCTGTACGAAATGAAATGAAAGTACAGGGCGGGGCTGGCGAGGGCGAGGCTATATTTCCAGAGCTTGTTAATGGAGAGCCGGTTCACTCCCTATTAAATACTAACACTAAAAACTGTTTTGTACCTCAAAATAATGTTTGCAGAATGTGTTCAGTGGTTTCTTAACTTGCAACAGCGTGAATGTCACTTCTGCATTGGCTCTGCAGCCCTAAGCAGGGCTAAGCAACTTTGCCAGATCAGATAGAAGATCTGCACTGCAGTTCATGAAAACTACTTTTTAATGAAAACTACTTGCTTTAAAGCTGACGTTACATAGTGTGATGATGTACTTTTGAAACTGAATCCAGAAATTCGATATGGCAGAGCAAATGTCATGATGGCTATTTCTTTGTTAAAGGCCCACAATGCAACATTTTTCATTTAATTAATCCGTTTCATACTGTTTAGGATGCTAAAATGAGTCATTACACGGCGAACGAACGGTGTAGAATGCGCCACCGTGGCCTGTAGCGGTAGATACAGCACTTGCAATGTTCAGCAGCGCGGACCGCCTCCAATAGAATGCAGTGCAATACAATGCAATACAGCGGCCTTTAGAGGGAGCTCGTGAGAGAGAAAAACAGAACGTTTCTTAGCCCCTCTTTAAACTAAAAAGGTTTCGGCTTAATGTGTTGATCGTTTGTAAAACCAGACTAGAAATGATGACTGTTAAATCTGAAAAAAAAGTTTTTGTTACCAGAAAATACATCTGTGTTGATATGCGATGTGTCTGCCAGCCAGCAGGAACATGGCCAATGGACACATGTCTTTAAATGGTAGATACGGGGTAGCTTTTGAATTGTCATCATGACAGAGCAAAAAAAGAATGTGATGTCGGAAGAAGCAAAAAAATTGGGAAATGATCGAGAAAAAGCCAGAATAAGAGTGAACTCAGGACCGGCTCTCACTCGTTGGTGAGAGCTGAACAGGAGGATACTAAGCTGGATGCAAGACAGATGGTGACCTGGCTTTGTTGCTACTGGGTGTGTAAGAAATAGATGACAAACCCATCATCATCATGACATTATGTATAAAGATCAGTATCAGGTAAGAATAATAACTCTGTTGCAGTTCTAGAAATTTACATTTCTCATTCTGTGAGCAGTAAATTATAACCAAGGAAATGTAGCTGAATAGTTCTTTTCATTGAATGCTTTACAAAGAGGATGCAAACTATGTGGAAGTATCTTTCTGTGGTTGGATTACCCACCTTTGCCAATACCTTATGCTTCTTTTAGGTAACTGTACTATTGTAAGTCCCAGACTGTGGATGTTTTCAGAGTTAATTATAGAGAACCTCAACTGATCGTTAGGGTGATTGAGTGACAAAGGATTCCATTTCAGCTGTCTGTACTAATTACTATCAACACGAGAAGACAAGATGAAAAGAGAATAATATACCAGTTATGTGTAAAGGTAGTGCTAGCAAATTCCAGACACCCACCTTTCATACCGCACATTGTACTGTATTCCCTGGACCTGGCTCCTTCAATTAACCTCCCAGTGGAAAATGTGGCTCTTTGACTCGGAACTAAACCTAAACCTAAAACTAATAGCCTAGACCTTCTCCACACTCATGGGAAGTGCAGATATGCAGGATTTGACAGCAAAATGAATATGCTAGTCGTCATGGATATATTTAAGTTAATTGCTTTGTGCAATTACAGTGTATATGTTACAGACATATTACAAGGTCAGGCATTTTAGCCAAGTCTGTATCCACAGACAACTGCTGGGGCTTTAGATTAGGGACGAAAACAAAGACGCATAAAGAATGAATCGTCAACCATTCCGGCACTTCTGCAGAACAAGGCTCTTTTTAGCTGGGTTAGTGTTAAAAAAAGGGCATTCTTTGGATATGGCTTTGCAAATTTGACTAAAATATATTTTCACCATTGTTTCTGGCCTTGCTAAAGTATAAAAGTGCAAGCTCAGTTAAACCCAAAAAGTAAACATTTTTCATTGTCAGGTCATGGTCTGTCATGTTCCTGTCAATAGTATGTTTGATGAGCTCTTTTTATATTGATGTATGTATTCATACTTATATAAAATGCTGACAAACATATGTGTAATGTTTCCAATCCAGACCTTTTTAGTAAAAAAATCGACACATCTGCCTAACTGTAATATTTGTTAACTATCAATCTCTAAATGCAAGATATGAGCATTTTTCTCTTGCAAATGAATTCCCGAAACAAACAATTGCTTTAATCCACTGCAATTATCCCTTCAGAACACCATCAGAGCAAACGTAGCAATTAAGATGACACTTCTGCACAAATAGTTGTAGGAACAACCCTGATTGTGGCATGAAGCATTACCACTTGCTCTATTATCAACTCTGATCATTACAGGCTGTGTTCGACCTACACCCTACAAAACACCACTGCAAGGCTTAACCTTCAGAACAAGTGTTCAGTGCAGTTACGATGCAACATTTTACACAATGTGATATGTAAATAGCCCAGTAGGAATCTCTTACACATTTGGGTAATGCAAATGTTTAATTTACACTGAAGATCTAAAGTGTTTAAAAAAGCTGAAATTGGCAATTTGGCCTTATAAAACTTAAAATGTAGATAACACCACACAAGTGTAAGTGCAATGTTTGAAATATTGGACATAAAAGACATTGTGCCCTTTCCTATCCTTTGCTCCTTTCAATCTATTGGAGATCACAAGATGGCAAAATAAAAAACAAGCCAAGTTAAACTACATGGAACTCAGGAAAATTCGCCTATTATCAAAAGGTCTGATCAGTGATTTTAATTACACTTAGAAAATTGCATCTACACCACTGAGATGTATTGCTTCATCAGCTGTCTTTTGAACATTCAATTCAGACACAGTGACACTCACACATTGGGTGACTGGAAATAATTGATTGAGTTTATATGATTGCCCCCTCCTCCAACTAGAGATATTAACACATAACACACAGAAGACAATGTGTATAATTAATGACCTTTCTCTGTCTATGTCCCTCTGGGAGGTGTGTAGTGAGATCTAAAGTGAATTTTAGTGTCTGTAGTGGAGCGTGCCTTCAACCAATAATAACTACATTTCAGTTCTAAAAGAACTCCCAGCTTGCTCTTCATTACAACAGCCAATATGCTGTTTGTCTTTGAAACTCATCAATTCTTGATCAAGGAGACAGATAAAAATAGCTCAAAGAAATGCTTGCAAGAATGGACATAAACTTCCACTGTCTCCTTTTTACTGGATGCTTTGCAGTACATCTCTTTAGTGTATGAAATTTGGACAGATCTAAGGAAAAAAGACAGTATTATCAATTGTAAAATCAAAAGGGTCCAGTATGTCTAAATAATTGTGTACCATAGTAGAGTTTGTAAAATTATTTTTTTTGCCAAAAGAATAATTAAAGAAGAATTACTCAAAGGAAAACCATATGTTTGTCTGATTCATGTGACTCTACAATCTTACCAATTAACTAAGCAAAGGAGTTACAGAGTTACAGATCCTAGACTAGAGACTAGATCAGTTATTTTACAGCAATAACAGGTCAACGAATTATCTTCTGAACCAGCTCAAGTCTCCAAACAATCCAAAAAATAACAAGTGCACTCGCAATAACACTTGCAGTATGTGCCACTCTTTAGGAAAACACAACTCCAAACAATATGCGAGATTGAATTCTGTCTGCTTCACTGCTCCCTCATTGGTCGAAGGTGTATCCACTATCCACTAGTCATCACAATGACCACACCAGATGGCCAGACATGCACAGGGAAGAGAAAGCCCTGACTGACTACAGAAAACTGAATCTGAATACAGCATCTCACCGCCCTCCATTTAAACAAGGAGGCTTGTGCAGAGATATCACAGCAGCAATTTTAGCACATCAGCTGGCTACGTAAGCAGGTAGAGACAAAAATGGATCTGTGTGACACATCAGATTGGGCATGACGAGAGCTGCAGCTTTTCCAAACTCATTTTGATTTCATTTGTTCATATATTCACAGTGTGCCATGTGAATGTGTGCGGTTCCATTTTAACTCACTTCAGCCTTTCTGGCTGTTGAGTTTATATATATATATATATATATAAAACTAGCCTTGTGGTAAGACTCTTTCACTACACTACAGTTTGTCAATACATATACTTTAACTTGTGAGTGGGAAGGAATTGTTTGGACTCTAAACCTGTTGGTTCTACCTTCTGTTTGCTGATTGGATGCCATTAACAAGTAGAATGAAGCCTAAAATGAAGACTGCTAATGCTAAAAATATTGAACACCTTGGCAGCACTAGTCTGGTTTGCCATAAACAGAGGAAGATCTGCGAGCATGTGAGTGGTGAGGACTAATACTATTCTCAACATGTTATTTATAGTTAATAATACATTTGAAAGTTGCTGTGACTACATTGTGCTCCTGTGAGACACTGTGAGCAATTTAAATAAGGTTGACTGGTAATTCTTAATTGATGAGGGCCTGCATTAATTTTGCATGTCATTTTGTGTTCCGATATGTCAATCACTGTCTAAACCATACCACTTTAGACCCGGTACAGGCTTTCAAAGTCTGTTCTTCTCTCCATCACACAGCTGACTGTTTCTTGGGAGCTCTGTCCATGAGAGCTTGAGTGAAGTACCGAGAAAGCCAGAGCCTCAAGAGAGATTTTTTTTCGGTCTCACTGACTTTGCCTCTATTTTTTATGGTCCACAAAAGGTTAAACAAATTTAAGAAGTGGAACAGAGCCACATGCATAGGAAAATAAATGTTATTAGTCAGACATGTCATATACACTGCCACCAATGCTATCTGTGTTGTGACCTTTGGAAATGGCTGGCTGGGGCCGTGTGTGTGTGTGTTTGTTAATTATGACATTTCTCGAAGTGTGTGTGTGTTACTAAGGATGAGGAGTAAAGACAACCCCCCGAGCATCTCTGAAAAGTCACAAGAGGTTTCGCGTTGATGCAAAAGCCTTGGAGTGCGAAGGCTAGACATGTTTGATCAAGTGCTTTCGTGGCTGAAAAAGTTTGCTCAATGCCACTGTGAGATTGCACTACTACTTTCAGGACAGGGTCTGTGTTTTTTTACATATAAAGTCTTTTTTTACACTAAAATTTTTCATTGTTTATGATGAAATACAAACTCTTCGTGAAGTCTGTGATGTTCACTGTTAGGCTACCACAACTACCAAAAACATTTTTATCTTAGCCACTGTATTAGGTGTGTATTAAGGTGTGTTAACAAAGAAAAGTTCTCACGCACATCCGTTTTCTATCGGGTGCAGCATCCAGACTGAGCAATGCAAAGGAGTATTAAAGATGCACACACCGGAGAACTCCCATTATTCTTTTTTATTTATTTGTCAGCGACGTTTCAAGCCAATAAGGCCCTTCTTCAGAAGGTTCAAAAGTGTTTTAGTCTGAAGAAGGCTCGAAACGTCACTAACAAATAAATAAAACATAATAATGGGAGCTTTCCAGTGTGCGCATCTTTAATATTCTTTTTAAGGTGTGATAAAAAACAAAGCCTGTCCTTTGAAGGTCATTCTTACATCCTTACTACTTTTAACCTTCTGTTCACTGCAGCCTCACAAATGAATGGCCTCTGGATATCTCCAGCAGGTGATATACAAAATAGCACAGAAGGTTGAAGCTTTACACGAGATGAAATAGGAATCTAGTTTTATCTATATATTTACACACGCACACTGTACATGCACATACACACGTCCATGTCAGCAGAGTTCTGTGTCACTGTCTTCACTTACTATTTGTTTGTGTGAGTATGTGTCTGGGTGACAGAGAGAGAGAGAGAGTGGGAGAAATGAGCTACAGCAATAAAAGAAACAGACTAAGAGAGAGTGATTGTTAGCGAGACAGTCTGGAGTGAGTCATTAGTCTAGAGCCTGCCAAAGCAGCTTGCCGTCTACCAGTGAAATGTTAAGGAATCACATACTGCTAATTGCAGACAGTCGCAGCGTTTTTCTGCTGAATTCAATTTAGTGGCCCGTCCGTCCAGTGACCTTTTAGCTGTTAAAAGCTAATAGGACTGTTCTTGCACAGATGTGTCTCTGATTCATTTGCTGTGTGTGTGTGTGTGTGTGTGTGTGTGTGTGTGTGTGTGTGTGTTCATTTGTGTGTGTGTATCGCACCGTTTTCACCCTTCCCTTGACCAACACAGAGTCATTCACGCTTTCTATGTGTGTAATGGTGCAATGGTACATAAACACTAGCACATGATCACACTGCAACACACACTTTTGTACACACATAATATCCACACTGAAGACACACACACACATACACATGCACAAAGAGTTCAATTAAACTACACTGTTATGCCAGATTACAGCTTGCGGTCCATTAAACAGCAAAAAAAAAAAAAAGACCACAGATAGTCTCTAAAGCTAATGGCAGCACAGGTCAGAATAAATTATCTCCTTTTTATGCTCCCCTCCCCATCCCAGACTCAATGGGACTGTATGGCCTCCGACATTTTACTAATACAGAACTCCGTAATCTGCATGCTCTGCTCCATCATGCCATTGTTTGCACAATGGGACACTTTTGAGATTCAAGAAAAAGAAACAGGAAGTTAATTGCTGCAGAGGTATTCCTAAAGGTATAAGTGAGGGTTACTCTTGTGTCTCCATATCCCACCAAAGCAAATGGTTTGCTCCCAGCAGAGTCCGCAAGGAGGAAAAAGCAAAGCCCAATTCATTAAAACCGCCACTTGGGTGAACTCCGCACGCCCCGCAGAGCTTCAAAGGATATATCCCCACACTCCGAGTCGCTGCTATGATCTTTCTCTCCCTGGAAGCAAGGAGTGGAAACTTACCCTGGAAAACCTCAGGCTTTGTGAGAGTGGAGGGTGGGTCCAAAGGCAGCTACCATTACTAAATTGAGTCTAATGGACCATGGATCGTACCATATAGAGATCGCCTAAAGATGGGCCTGGCTTTGGGGAACCTAAAGGGTCAATTGTAAGGGCCCGCTTTTTTTGAGAACATTGTTGACACCTACAGCATATAAGCACAAATGACTGAACACTGAATATGTGATTAATCACCTATGTGGTTTTAGCATTTCATTTCCTAGCACTACATAATAAAACATGATCTGTCATTTGTCAGTGGCAACTCCAAACTGTGACCTCAATTGCAATGCCTTTGAGATGGCCTTTCTGCAACAACATGCCTGATTGCCGCAACCACATTAGCTAAATTATTCACTGACCACCATTTACAATACAAATTATCCACCATTTTGACTGAACTGATTAAAGTTTCTCAAATCTGTGGTTACCGTGCCAGCAAACTAACTGACCGCTGGATATAGGCTAGGTCTAAAAATACAGGGATTTCTGATATGTCATAAGTATGATATAACCAACTAAAACAAATCATATATTTTATCCTTTTGAAAAAGTAAAGCCAGAAAAACACATTCTGATCTGTGAGTGATTTCATTCACTCTGCAATTTAGCATGGCCACTTTCGTTCATCAATGAAAACCAGGCTTTTACCATGATGCAGACAACCTTATTACCCAAACACTCACACTCAAAAAACAACCAACAGAGGCATTTTGGTCTACATTTAAGGATCCCACCACAGAGAAGTAGGAAATCACAGCTAACTATTCCGAAAAGTAAACTCAATCTTGGATTAAGATAATCAGAAACTCTCAAGTACTCTCTCAAGCTAGAGTTTCTTTTTAACCTTCAGACAAATATTCCTACGGTGACTTGACATGGCCGGCTAGGGTGAAGCCACTTACATGTAGTGGCAAATATTTTATTTATGAGCAAAGCCTTCCTGCTCACATCTGAATTCAAAACACTGAATAATCCCCCAGTCTGTGTGACAGTTCTACTCTCCTGCCTAATCAATCCTGGAACCCACAAACATTGATGAGCACAAAAAATCACCTTTCATCAAGGTTTACAATGATGGCAGACTTCTATATAACTCACTGTGCAAGGTCTGTCTGATGCTCAGCAGAGGAGATGAATCTAGAATATGTAGTGTGCATCATGTTAAGTTTGTTTTTAAACAACAGGCAACTTTCTTGATGGATGACAACTGCCTTGCGAGACCCTTGTCAGTGCATCTATTAACACTTTATCGGTTGTCTTGAGGTATGAAAAAAACAAGACATGAGCAGCAAGATGCAATTATCGCGTGTTAGCTCATGTCACAGCTCGGGTCGTTTGCCCCTATCAGCAATCAGTCAAGATTGATTCAGTTTTTTTTCTGGACTTTCAGTGACCGGTGCGATAGCAATCAGAGGAGGAGGAGGAAGGAAACTCTGGCGACTGCCCTCACAGGTTTACTCGCCGGAGTCTCATGGCGTGAGGAGATAAGGCCACCCCAGCATGCAGCCTATGCCTAGTGGAGGCCGACCTTGACAAAAACACTGCGATCCGCCACACAAGACGCCGGCTTGAACAATGAGGCGCCTGTTCCTTTGATATCAAGAAATATTTAGCTACTCATTTATTAATTACCTCAGAGCCCCTACTGAAGGCCAAAGCAATTAATCAAGTTAATTATGTGCTTGTGCCCCCATTGAGTAGTGCAGAAAGCACGAGCTGTGGAACTCAGTGGGGGCACAATGCTATCTGAACACAACCCTGGCACTGAGAGTGGCACCAGTACAGTACAGATCAGCAGGTGGTCACAGTGTTTGCCCGCGTTCACGAGGTCGCCCGTTCAGAGACGCTACCTCTCTGCCACACAGATTGCAGCACCTGCTGTTTGGATTTACGATGGGAAAAAAAATTGACACACACCTTTCCATGTTAAATAGAGATCATATTTTTTTTTCATCAGGGTTAATTTAGATCTGTGGCCAAGAGTCGTCTGTAATCTTCTGGCAAATGCAGAGTGGAACTATGAATGACAATAATAAAAATAGAGAATAATAGGTTAAGAAGAAATCAGACGTTCAGCAACATTTGGACATCAGCACATAAAGGCCTGTTTGCCTCATTTGTATGGCGGACCGTTTCAGCTCAAGGGTGTGGGTGTGGGGGAAAGCATACCAAATAAGGTAAAATTTTAAGTCAATATTTTGAGATAAGAAGTCAAAACACATTTTTTGAGCAGTCTGTCAAATTACAGAATAAAATCTAATTTAACATGTACTCTGTGTAACTCTGATACCAGCATTTCTCTCGTTCCCCTGTTCCTGTTCCTCCAGCATTGTAATATTACTAAAGTATTCAAAAATGGTCACAGTGGAGTTGTATCAAACCAAAACTTCCCATGTCTTTTTTCTTCAAAGAGAATGAAAAATTTACATGTAATACTTTACATGTCATAAAGTATACTCAGTATATACGTTTACTATAGTAGGTCCATTTAAATAATAACAAATCTGTCCATTTAAATAATATAACACTGTCACATCTGTCTAAATGTATACATTTTCAATGCCAAAACTGACACATAATGTTGACGTGTCAGGCCAATTGTGAGTAGGGTTGCAAAATTCCGGGAATTTTCAAAGTTGGAAACTTTCCATGGGAATTAATGGGAATTAACGGGAATTAATTGGAAAAAACTGGGAATTATCTCAACTGAAGGTCAGGGACATAAAGACAGTTGGTAGAAAATAATATTTTAGCAGTCTTGGCTAAAACTATGAGATGTGATATGCATAAAGTTGAGTAGCCTATAATTTGCTATTCTTCAATCACAGGGGCATAACACACTTCTTAATGCAGGGCTATTGAGGCCGCACCTCCTATACGCATTGTGCATCCTCCCATCACATCTCAATGATTTCTAGAATTATGGACTGCTAAAGCAACCTTTATGAGCCACACACAGTCACTGATACAGACACGTGAGGCTACACATTTGAGGACTACAAACAGTCAAGCAAGTTATGATGATATAACTTAGATGATATTTGTTCTAAAATGTTAGATTTTAGCTAGCCCAATCAAAATATAGATTGCTAGCTCACTGGTAAGGCAGATATGTTAAAGGTAAGCTAGCTAGCACCTTTGTATTAAAGAAGTTAGCTTATCATGGTGCTAGATAGCTCAAAATGTGCTGTTTCTTCTGCGTCCTGCTAAGCAGTTTCACATAACCACACCTGATTTCATACATCATTTAAATGTTTTGATAGCCCTTTCCATTTGATCAGTTTACAATCTACATATTTAACAGAAAAATGCTATATTTTTCATTTAATTGTATATTTTTTGCAAAAATGTCTTATGACAATATATGTTGTTGGTATATGAGTCATATGGTCTATGTTTCTTAAAATTATCCAAAATTTCCAGTTAATTCCCATAAATTCACATTAATTCCCATAATTTCCACAAATTTCCATTTTTGAATATTTCTAAAATTCCCAAGCTAAAGTTTCCATGGAAAGTTTCCGGAAAGTTTCCAGAAATTTACCGGAAATTTTCTACCCCTTTGCAACCCTAATTGTGAGTGAATAATAAATGACAACTCGTGCAAGAGTTTGTGCCAGTTTTTGTCCCTTAAACAAAGTTCATAAACCAGTTTCCAAAAAAACAAAGAAGCATATTGCATGGGACGCGCACCTGACAGACCAGAGGGCCTTTGCTTTCGCTATTATGGAGGCTGACTAATTCAAATTGATTGCACCTCTAAAATGTGCCCACGAGAGTGAGAGGGCCAAACAGTGGCCCAGCTGGAAATTAACCTGGGAGCCCACAAAGAATTTCATAAATTACTTTTACTTTAGTTTAAGTGAATGAGGCAGGTTGCCGGCAAAAATAGAATCAACAGATGGGAAGGTAAAAAAAAGGACAGACAAAAAGCATCCGGAATAAATGTGCTGTGAATCATTGCTATACCACCTAGAATCTGTACCTGAGGTAAAAAAAAATGAGCTCATTTGTCATTTGTTCACCTCTGTCTCTCCCAAAATGCAATTATAATTATAATTCACCGAAACGGGCCTTCCTCCCAGAGATTTGCACACGAAATATGCTCTCACTGTCTAAACAAGACTGATAACAGAGAGCCACAACCTGTATCTCTGCACAGAGTACCACAACCTACAAACACGCTCCAGAACTTCACAAAGAAAAGTGTCAAGAGAGTTGGGAGATAATGGTGGCATCACTAGTACATGCAAGCCGCAGCAGAGTCCCCCTTTTAGCCTAGACGCGTGGCCACTGCCTCTTTGTCTTGCCACATGAGTCATTTCTTGTGAGCCGGTCGACTCATTTTGATAGGGATCGTAATGGAAAGCCTTTTCAAATGGCTATGTAATGAAGATGGATCTGCAGACAGACTTATAATCGCATTTGTAGTGCCAGCCTAACAAGGCGAAGAGATGTATTCCCCAGAGAAGTGTTGAAGAGAAAAGTGGAGAAAAAAGTAGTGATTTCACAACCCATGCTCAAGGCCGTATACACTGTACATGCTGAAAGGCTTTGATTTATGTCCTATAAAGGACATGGACTTTTCATATGGTCATTTTTTGAACACATACTTACTCAAGAAAATCCATAATGCGCCATTACAGTCAATAACTAAAGTTTCTCTGGTATCAACAAGCTAAGCAATAAAATATAACAAAAAAATCTTACAAATAATGACTTGTGACATTTTAGGTTGTTGGTGCCTCTTTAGTACAGTCACAAGTATGCTGTTAGTTTTAAGGCCTTATTAATGTGTAATAGCCCTTTCAGAAGCATTTGAAATATGGCACAATCTTCACAAGGAGATCATGTAGAAAAAGTTGTTTTCAAAGGTAGTTTAAAAAAGCCTTGGTGGCAGTACAACAAAGAGAGGTTTGCCATGAGAACAGAACAGGGTGTGAATAGGTAATACAATCAATTTTCCACAAAAGACTGAGTCATCAAAAAGAGGATATTGCACAGTAAATCATATACTAACTGCTTCTTTATGTGGAAGATGGCACTAAATCATTTCCCTGTGCATATGTGAAACTGCTAAATCTCTGTCAACCAATCAGTAAAAAGCATCAGCACTATGGCATCTGTGGTGTCTATTGCAATATTCTAATGCCTCTGAAGAATGATCAGGAAATATCAAAATGACTGATATAAAATACTATCAAAAATCACACAAGCTTTGCATTGGCTCTCTGTTGCCTCATCCCTCAACTATCCACCTCTGAATCAGCGATGGCCCTGATTTTGTTTACCCACAACCCATAAAGGGTTTCTTGTTGGGTCAGAACTCAAAAGTGGGACAGGCCTTCAGAATTCAGAATTTCACCTAATACAAAGCTGGCCCTTTCAGATGTTTATAACAAACAGCTGAGGAAAATCATATGTAGACAATTATGCAGGAGTAGATCCCTATCTGTTATTAGTGACCCTGTAGCCACTAGTTGGAATGTAAAAGAAAATGCCATTTATTGCACATCGGTTAGCTGTTTGCTGGGTGCCACTGAGTGGGTTTGGAAATTTGGGTCACAACTTAATGGCAAAGAGAAATTGTGGGTCCCAAGGCCACAACAGCTGTCTTAACCCCTCAGTCATGGGTCTGACTGAATCAGCATTTCCTTTGCATTGTAATTACGTTATTGTTAAATGGTTATATTATGGCTAAACATATCCCCTATATGGCTATACATCTGAGACAGATGTTCAAAAAGGAGCAGTGATCACTGTAGTTGACTGCTTCACAGTCATAACATTTCCCACTGAGTATGCACTCCGATCATTTTTAGCCGGGTATAACATACAGCAGAGCAATTTAATGCATCACTACTTTTACTATTTGATTTCGCTTAGCTGTTCTTTGATCCGTTCAAATTCAACCCAAATCGTCAGAGGTATCCTAAACAAGATGAATACTCTTCATTTCAGCAGTCATAACGTTTTAATGCATCACAGCTGGCACTGCTTGCCTTTCTTTGGTCAAAGGAAGAGCATCAGGATCAAATTAAAATGAAGGTAGACTGCCAGACATGGTAATGCAATTAAAGTATTGAAAGTCATTTGCTAAATTTGGAAGGTAATGTATTCTTGAGTCTGGGAGTATAGCCTTAGTTTCTCAGTGTTAAGGTCTCAAATCCATAAGAGTAATTTCAGTCAATGCATCTCTGTGGATAGGGCTCACACACACAAGTTCTCTCCTGCTCTTCATAAGCCAAGATGATGTCACTGAAGTGGTGACAAGTTATATTCTTAGAAAAAGAGGCTTCTTTGCTTGTCATCTCTAAAGGCTTCAGATTGTACTCAGAACATGCAAATCGGAGAGGTGAAAGAGCTCTACATCTCTCACTAGAGGGTCTGCAGGGTACTAAAAAGACAAGAAGTGTCTTCAGCAGGACTACATTGTTCTGTTTAGCATTAATTTGCAGTGGAATTAAATTGTTGAATTAATCATATTACATGGTCTCTCTTGAAAAGAACACGTTTACAGCATTACTCAATATTACACTATTTCACAAAATGTTCCTGCAAAAAGGATGAAAGTCTGAAATGAGTCCCTGGATTCACCATCTCCCCAAATATCTCGGGGATGCTAAAGTGTCGCCTGGATACACACAGGTGGCCCCTAAGTGGCCCATTGCTGTCCTAGCTGCACTTCACTCTTGACTTAATGAAAAGAACCAGACTTTGTGAACCAGATAAAGGTTTACTAGGAAGAGGAGACAGGTAGGCAAGCTATTAGAGAGCGTGGGGGAAAGTGAGAGAAGAAGAAGAAGAAAAAGAAGAAGAATGTGCGTCTGTGTGTGTTTGTGTCTGTAATGCTGTGTGGTAGTGTGTGTGTGTGGTCTTTCAGTTTTGACTTTTAGGATCCATAACTTTTAATAAAATGCGGTCTACAACTGCACAACTATTCAACAGTCATCCGAGTTGAGCCTTCTGAGGTGGAATTCACATGAGGTAGTTTCACAAATGACAGAAGCAGCACAACATATTGCATCTCAGTCATCATCTCATCAAAATCAACTACTCCTGTTTTGTGCTTATGGTAATACCAAGCTTATTACCATTTGTGTTGACAGTCTAATCACAGCTTTGGTTTCATTTGCTAATGTCGACACCACAAAGGGCTTTTGTTTTCCAGAGGACGCGTTCAAAACTGCAGCCACATGTGTCTCTAATCATTAAAATGTTTGTTTATTCATTGAAGACACAAAGCCAGATGTCTGTTAAACAAACCTCAAGCTGGCAGGCGACCGCGCAGAGCAGCCACCAACTGTACATGACGACACACGTAGTGCAAGATTTCCTCATGAATAACTCACTAGTTCTGCGCTGAAATTATCATCGGTGTAGGCCTCAAACACGACCAAGGCAATTTGCACATTGATCTTACATGTGCTTCTGCTCCACAGCAGACAGAGGCCCTGTCTTGTGGTGCCCATACCCCACCACCCCCTCATCTCTAAAATAATGAGGGAAAACTGTGTCTCCTTTAAATATTTACTCTGTCGAAGACACTCAGCAGGGTAATTTGTTTCTTCGGCTGAAAGTGATCATTACCAGGGGACATCCATGTTCCTGCAAATGCCAGAGATTAGCGGGGTGCCCCCCCCCCACCCCAACTTCGTGCACAATTCAGAGGGTAAGCTTCTCCTTCAGCAAACTACAACAGTCCCAACAAAAACAGCCATTCATAGCACAATTAAGCATTGAAGAAGTCTCTAATGCTGTCTAACAATGTTAGATAGCCTAACTGGGTTTGGAGAATGGAAATGGATATCTTTTGTGACACTTTAGGATATTAGCATTGAGTTTATTGGAGCTCTAGGTCACCATGAATATGATTAGGCTGACGTATTACCGAATTAGTGTAAGCAATGAATTGATAACTGTATATTCCAAAGAGTCTGATACATTTTCTGTTCTTTGTTATATTAGTGTACAATTTTCTAAAAAACTTTTGCTTTTGGCCCCCCCACATGCTTCTCCTCAGTTGAGCAATTACAATCTGGTGATGGTCACATCTGTGATGCTGTTCAGAATTTCACAGATTCACACTGTTTTAATTAGCTGTTGCTTAATATAGTGATCTATGTGAGAGTTTTGCTGCTCTCCCTCTCCCTCCTTCTCACACTCCAGATTCCATGACATATGTGTTCAGCCCAGTTACTCTGACATGGCCTTGATTCAAGTGCGCTGCCGCCATGGGCCTCCCACATGAACGGCCCCCGTTAACGTACAGTACTTTTATAAATCCCAGCATGGCATGCAAGCTAAAAACCAGCGCCAAGGATTGTGTACTAAAACAGGAGTAGTTGATTTTGATGAGATGATGACTGAGATGCAATATCCTTGGCCCAGACCGATGTCCCTATAGCCCAAACGGGTACAAAAGACAAAGCTCAAAATCAAAACAAAACAGGTACTGTAGTATCACACTCTCATAATACCATGTCCTGTGCCTGGAGTAGGACATTTCATAAAAGGTACAATCTTTCTTGATTGACCTTGATAGTCCGGCAGACAGTCAGGCATTTGTATGGAACAGTAATGAGCAGATAATGATGGGGGATGCTTGCATGAACACATAATGTACACACAGGTTCTCCAGTTTGCACACAGGCATAGAACACAATCACTGATTTCCCAGTGGCCTTGGCTCCGTGCAAACACTCTCACACCTAGGTGAAACATCCCCGCTCTTCACTTTGACCAACAAACACACAATCACACACACACAACCACACACACACGCACACATATACATACACACACAAACATGCGCATTCGATGGAAGTCTTGCTGAGAACTGAAAAGAAGAAAAGATGCATTTTCCAATGGGCGGTGGGTCTTAAAATGGGGTGCGTGTTGGATAAATTGTAAACATTATGGAACTGTCAACCTAGTCAGACATAAACAGATGCTGTACAATTAACAAATTGCAATTATATATCTGCTTTACATATATATCCCCCTTCCCTTCTCATAACAGCCTCCTGTTGAGGTATTTGGGAGCAGACGACATTCTCCTAAATCATGTTTGAGGATCATGTTTCAGGTGTTGTAAAGCTTTGGTTTAAGTGCTCTTTTCCAAAGTTTCCCCAGTGTTCCCTATACATTGATTAGATTATGGCGCCCCACAATATATCCACACACCATACCATCGCATCCCGACATCTCAGGCTGTGTCTTTATGCTTGCATTACTTTTCATCCCATTAGTATTGCTTATTCAGGCCATTTTTGAGAAGCTGTTTTTGGACCTGCAGCAGCATCCTTAGAGGCCTCTCCACTGCCACACGCACACACACACACACACACACACACACACACACACGTGATGCAAGGTGAATGCATCTGTGTGCCACTCCTGAGAAGACATGAATTAATTACAAATGACTGGGATATTGTCCATGGCTGTTCGAAAGTGAGCTGAATAATCAGAAACACCGCTCTATTGTTCGTTGTCCTACATTCACCAAAAATCCAATTTCATGTAAAATCATTGCTATAAATAATGTTAGAGAAAGGAAATATTTTAGGTCTTCCATCACAACCTTTGATGTTAACTAGCATATTCAATATTCTGCTTTTAGATTAGCTACAGGATTAAAGCATTCATTTAAAAATCTTCTCTCCTGTAAGAAATTATTACATTTGTATTTCTGTACATGAGTTTGACAAGTTTTCATTAGAAACCCATGTTGCAGAGTTAGTTTTGGCTGTGAGAGCACGTGCTTGTATGTGTCATGTATCAGGTCAGATGCATCAAAACCTTCAGGCCTCTAGTTAATTTGCATATAACATGTATTGTAAAAAGAGCACTTAGAAGAGGCACCACCAAACACTCCTCATGGATCATTCTTTTGGACTGCCTTCAACTGCCTTCTAATAGGTCCATTCTACATTAGATGCTTTAAGGTCCTCAACAGCTTATTTCAGAAAAAAATAAGGAAATACACTACATTCCGTGGAACCAGGGCTCCAGATTTCCTTCTTCCCTTGCTGCAATAAACCTTTTCTCCTCACCACTTTCAGTCCCACTAGCCCTCCTCAAAGACACACACCTCCTACACCGCGCTGCCTACCTCTTATTGTTTCTGTCCAGTTTGCTACCATCACCTCAGCAACTCATGTTGTTGGTGTGCAGAAGCCGTTGACATTTGATGTTTGCCTTTACCATCTCTGAGATTTAATAAATCATGAAGAAAAAATAAATTCACCAAGACGAAGGCAGAGGCGAAGAATTTCATTACCACGCCAAAGCCTCTGACCCGCTACTGCCAAGACACGCTGATTGTCAAATGGAAGAGAGGCAGCCGCCAGAGTGCCTACACTGCAAGAAACCCAGAGCCAGGCAAGAGCTCATGCTTAAGTCATAATCTCCAATGGACTCCTTTAGGCAATACTGCCTACCTCCCAAACACACAGTGTGGCGCTTGTGTGAGCTTCTGACATGTTTGCAATGTACAGCACAAATACACACTACACACACAGACACACAGACACACACACACACACACACACATATACACATGCCTCATCTCACAAACACTCATTTTATCCCACAAAACTAATCTCATGGTTTCCTTGTGACCTCCGTAAGAGTTTTTGCAGACCAAACGGTAAATCCACATTAATAGGCAAAGCCCTAAACAACAGATAGTGTCTACTGTAAATACATAGGACATGTGAGCATGTTTTAGCCCAAGGGTGAATTACACAAACACACTAAACCAAGCATTCACAGATTCATCACCCATCTGTGCACTAGGAGTAGCCTAGGTCTTACAGTCCCTGTTTGCATTAACTAGCAAACAAGCCTCCCAGGTTTGAGTGTGATCCATACTAATCATGCTAACATATGAAATGAATCAATGCTATTGCATGAGGGCACTGATGGATGATTGGATGGAGAATTGGGACGCGCAGATGCGCAAAGTGAGTCCGAGACTTTCTCTGCCGTATCTTGTGTAGTTTACCAATGCATATGGAGGGAAAGCAACCGTACTTTCCTGCACTGAGATCCATGCGTTAATAATTGCAAGTTTGAAGAGGTGTAAATAATTATGTCTTCCTACCTAGGAGGGAAAGAGGGAATGCCAGAGAAAGTGAGGGGGGGGGGGGGGGCGCAGACAGCAATTCAGAGCAAGTCAGAGTTAGACATGGAACACACAAGAGAGACAGTGAGAGAAAGGGACAGAGAATGTGTGCAAGGAAAAGAGAAATAGACATTAAAGTGAGAAAGAGACAGACAGAGATAGAATGAGAAAATGAGAGCGTATGTGAGGCACAGCAAGAAAGAGTAAGAAAGACAGAGAGAGAGAGAGGGAGGGAGAGAGAAAGATTGCAGAGGAGAGGCATACACTTCAATGTAATGAGCTTTCAGAGATAAACACCATACATGGCGGCAAACACCATTAGGGAGGCCCAAACGCCCAACACCCTCACAAATTATGACAGAGCCTCGACTGAAGGGTTTAGAGTAGAGACTTTATCCCCCCCCCCCATATCCTCATTTCCGCCCCTCGGGTTTCCCACAAATGCACTCTCAGTCATTGACAAATGCTTGACACAGAACTTATGTTCCTAAACAGATGCAGATAGCTTTAAGGGAAAAATCTGTCCTTATACAGGCTATCAGCTGCGCAATATGGCTTTTTATTGTAAGAAACTGCTTGGAGTTGCTTCTTTATTTTTATATTATTTTAAATAACCTACACTTATCAGGTGTATGAAAAAATGCAAAGGCTGGAATTCAAAGAGATCACTGCCAGACAGTGTTCACTGAACATCTGGACTTTGGCCATAGTCTAAAATGGTGGTGACGTACACATCAGCCTCACAACTAAGTGGTACACAGATGCACACACACACACACACACACACACACACATACATACATACACACACACACACACAAACATTTCTCCCACCCCCCCCCCAACAGCCCCCCCACTTCCCCCCCACCAACATCACCTCCACTCCCCCCCCCCCCCCCCCCCCCTCCCCCCCCTCCAAAACCCCTTTTTAACACACTTTCAAACACCCCCCCAACACCCACACACACACACTTCATCTCTGAGGTGGAGATGCCTGCTGCATGCATTCTCTCCAGTTATTAACAAGCTTCACACACAGCTGATCACACTGTGCGGTGCTCCTACGAGCTACAGCTGCTGTATATAGAACAATGACGCCATGACGCCATACTTAAACGCACACACAAACACACACACACACACACACACACACACACACACACAATGCCTCTCCTCACATTGTTCACACTCAGTTTGGCTCATAGTCAGGGACAAGGCTAGTACGGTGATACAATAAATCATTACGAGGTGGATCTGACATGAGAATCCTACACGGGATTGTCTACAGCATTCATCTCTATATAGGGCCCACAGCCGCTAATGGGGAAAGCAGATCGGCACAGCAGATCTATAAGCATTTAAGTTGTCGGCGCACACAAGTAAGTCTTTAATGGAGGTTGGCCATTTTCATCTCTATCTCTCTCTCTCTCCCTCTTCTCTTTTTCCGGGAGAGGCAAAAAAGTAATGGCCATATCCTATATGTCTACCACAAACTGGGATTAAAACTGAAATTGCAACTGTACGGAAAATTACCCCCTTTAACAGAGTGATGTCCGAAACAAGGCCTTATGTTTTTCCTGACTGGGTGTTTAAGTGCACAGTAAATCACCCCCATAAACAAAATAAATTATCCACAGCTCATTTCACCCATTTTGGAACAGTATTAGTTGCCGTCATGGCCATGATATATGGGAGCAAATCTCATTTCTGACAGGCAAGACAGCAAGGCGATTTCTCTTTTTCATTCTCCCACTCTCTCTCTCACAAACAAGCCTCACAAACCTCTCTCTCTCTCTCCCTTCTTTTTTGTGTGTGTGTGTGTGTGTGTTTCTGTGGAGCAGCCAATAGGCTGTTGTGCCGCCTATAGACTGTTGGGACTGCAGTGGCCTAAGGAAAGAAAATGGCTTGTCACCACTGACAGGCACTGCATCAGAGGCTACAGGTGTTGATTTCTTTTCTTTGTTCTGGTTAGCAAACAAGCTAAGCTGCAGACATCTAACCTATCAAACTGGTTGAAAACATGGCAAAAACTGCATTGCATGTGTACTTCAACAACAAAGGACCACAATGCACTACCCAGTGAAAAAAAGAAATTCAACACAACATCCAAAATCCACTACATTTTTTTCAGAAAATGAGAAGAAGCGAAAAAATGAGAACTTTGGCTTATTTGATGCGATGGTATTATATAGCAATAAGAGGCTCACATGACTATGACTATGTCAAGGGTTACATAAACTGAACAAAGGTTGTATGGCATGGGGCTGGCAGCTACAGTAGTGTGAGGGACAGCAAATGAGGTGTCCATCTCTGTTGCGGACCCTCACTGAAGAAACACTACCGTAGTCCCTAAAATCCCTCCATCACCTTCGGCTCATAAGAATGAACTCCATACAACTGCAGCACGAACCATAAAAAATGAGGCTGCACTCCAGCTTGCCGGTTGCTTGCTTCCCTCATCCTTTCCTGTGGTTTGTGGATGAGTAAGCACTCAGCTCCCCACCTACCAACCCCTCTCTCCCTCAGTCCCTTCCCACCTTACCCAAGACAATTTCCTCTGAGCCTGTTGGAAGCAGCGCATCCTCTGGTTTCTTTATGGATATGGAGTCTAATCTTGTTTTTATGGACACTTGCATTTGCGCAGCCGAGTAAAGCCAAGGGAGGGAATGGGGTTTTGGCCTGGGCAAGCGGCACGCTGAAGCAGGCCCAGTTGGAGCAGTGTTAGGACATGCCTGGACTAATGACACATACACACACATACACACAAACACATTTTTAATGAGTCACACTTATTAATAGGTGCACTGCTGTGTGTACAAGGAGATCAGCAACCAAGAAAACTTCCATTCTAATGAACAGACAAACCATACAGATGAATGGACAAACAAGAGAATGGAATCACTTGAGCCATTGTATTTTTTATTTTCTCTACACACTCATCATAAATCTCGTAAATTAACCGCGTGTCGGGCAGATGTCATCTCTTCTCAGTGTCAGCGAGCCACTAATGAAGTGGCCTGAAACAGTGGGCAGAGTTCGGCGAGTGCGCAATTACACACCTCAACTGTTGCAACAGCGAGAGGAAGCGACAACAACAGCAACAACAAAAACAACAACAACAGACAACACTCCACTTCACGCTCCATGATCTCATGCGCACGGGACCTGACGCACCCCCCACTCTTTGTTTTTCCTATTTCCTGCACAGCTATTTCCTCTGAGCTACAGGCCCACAGCTCAGCAGGGACACAATTGCACTGCACCAACCAAGCCAACACGTCCGGCCAGACTGCTGTATTTCCTTTCATATAGTCTGAGCTCAGCCACAAATCTGAGTTGTGTGAACAGATAACATGAAAACGGAGAAGATCCCAACATGCAAAACTGCAAAAGATGACAGAGAAGGATAGTATACTGGCCGTGCTGCTGTTGCTATCTGCCTCGACAGAGCAAGTGTTATGCATCAGCACAAATCGGCTTTGCTTGAAATAAATCTGGGGTTACACCCAGGGTTCTCTTATCTTGTTTGGGGGTTGTTTGTCAGGGGGCCTTTGATGGAGCACTTGGCAAGCTGTGATGGACTACGGTAAAGCCGTATGCTCCTCACCCCTGGCTGAGCAGATGGCTCTGGCCAGAAGGATGGAAGGATGTGAGAGGTGAACTGCGACCAGGACCAGTGAAGGATGAGCAGAGAGGAAATATTCCACCCCCTCCTCATTCCCTCCCCCCATCGCCCAAACCCCACCCGACCCTACCACTTTACAGCATCTTCCCAAAAACTTCTCTAAAGTGAAGCCCAGGGGGAGTTTCTGCCCGATCTGTCAACCCAATATGTCACAGACATGTTTACTCTCCACGCCCAAGAGTGAAGGAAGAATCTGTGTGGTTTGAAAAATAAACTTCAAATTAAAATAAACACACACACACACACTGCCCTTTCATGTTGAAGAGATAAATGGGATTAACTAAAATTCTTGATGTTGCACGAATGCCTGGAGCTACCACAGACCTTCACCATGGCAGATGACATGCATAGCACTGTACGTGTGAGTTATGGGAGTAAGTATGGAGATGGGTTCAATTTAATGTGTTTGAAAGGTGCTTTGAACACAGAAACTGGAGAGGTGTGAAACGCTAAAATGTCATCCGTCTCCCTCCCACACCAAACAAAACAATCCCATTTCTGTCAGAACAGAGTGGAGTTGAGTGGAGAAAGAGAAAAGGTGGAGCTCATGCGGCAGTTTTATCTAAACACTGTTTTTTTCCCTCAACAAAAAAAGGCGCACGACTCAGATAGCATGCAACGACAGCTCTGCATACGCTCCTACTGATTGCTTTCAGTGTGGGGCGGACGCTTTCCCCACAACAGCCAAAAGGAATTAAGCAGAAGTCTTTTCACGGCATCGGGAAACACACTCAAGAAGCATGTCCTTGAGGGACCTGCTCAGTCTAAACCACGATGAGCCGCTGCACACATATGCTGCTTAGTTTGGGCATTTTAGGGGATGATTAATGCTACATTACAGCAGTAGATGGCAAGGAGCGGTGCTGTGGTGAGATAAGCTCTTGCCATAGCAGATGCCTAATCAACTCAGTAACAAAAACAGCTGTGCTGAGAGGGACATCCAAAGACCATAGTGGGGTGTAGGGCAGGTGCTGAGTCAGACTGGGATATGACAGACTTAAGAGATGCTGAGTTCAAACATAGGAACAGGGTTGAGTGCAGCCATAAAATCAGAAAGCCTAAAACTAATTCTAAGCTTTCTACGATCTAAGTGACAGCCTCCACAATGTAGCAAAACAATCTATGCAGGCTCCAATGACTATCCCCAAGGCATGTGTGTGTGTGCGTGTGTGTGTGTATGTGTGTGTGTGTGTGTGTGTGTGTGTGTGTGTGTGTGTGTGTGT
>JAGFZM010002038.1:110442-135966 GCA_017657215.1 Limnothrissa miodon | reverse complement strand
TGTCTGTCTGTCTGTCTGTGTGTGTGCTGAAATCATTTTACATGATTAAGAATCGTTGGGATTGTTGTCACTACAAGCAAAAACTGCCAAATAAGAATTCAATCAGTTCGGTTTTGGCATCTGTATCTGAATCGATTTGAAAACGATCCCAAATCATAACACGGGTGTCCTTCTCATGAGCACCTTCAGAATTCCAGCTACTTTGTTTAACATTGCTCTTATTTCCAATCTTTAAGTGAAACGCAAGCAAGACTGACAAAATCAACACCTGACACAACTCACGACTGACTTGTGCTGACTGTATCGGTACGTCTATTGTCAAAAAGCAACAGTTTCAACTGGGTTAATTCTCATGTGTTGCAGGAACAGCAAACGTGCCTGCTCTGAAAGCACATAGCCGTGGGCATGGACCACACATTCTTAAATTACACAATGATTTAAGTGTTATTTTCCCTTCGATGCATGGAGATATTGTCATACCTTTGAATGAACCCGCACGACTTCTCAGGACAAAGTAACAGCTCCACACTGATGACACGAAGGTCTGCACGTCTAAGTATAATTCTGAACTTGTCTATTTGTCCATAAACAGGTTGGTGAGGTTGCTTGTTGGTCTCAGGTCGGAGATTGCTTTGAATCCTTTTTTACCCACAATAAATTTGGTAAAGAAAGCAAATTTTAAGGGTCAGTCCGGTTATTCTTGAGACAGATGAAAAACAACTGTACTTCCATGTTTCCTTATCCTGCAGTTGTATTTCCAATCACTGATGCGAAATCCAGTCGCGAGAAACTCGTCCACTCCTCTTCGTTAACCACGGTCCTTGGGTGAGTGAACCCAACAGAGGATGTCATTCACTTTTTGCAACCGACCTCAGTCCACCGTTAGAGTTCACTAAATAGGTCCAATTGCGGCTTTCTGTTTAGGAGTCTGTACAGTGCTTTTTGTGAAATACCGACACTGACACAGACCGACTGTTACTGGTGTAGCACTCCCCAGAACAAAACGGGGTTGCTCTATGATTGCGCTGAGAAAACAGAATTGATCCCCTTATTTCACTGCACAAAATTAATATGCAAGTTGTTTGCAAAGCTGAACTCATACAATTTTACCCTTTCGATAAGTAGAATACTATGGCATTGCGCTTTTTAGAGCCAAATTTGAACGTCGTTCCGGATGCGCATAGCCTACACTTATTTTTGAATTGCCTTGAACCTGAGATGAATGTTTTTCGTTTGGGATGTTCACTGATCCTTCGAAAACAGTCTCGCTAACCTAAAGAGAATTTAAAAGGCAGATCTAACGCTGAAACAACCTATATGAACACCCGCTATTGTTTCCAAAAGGTTTTGCAGGAGAACTGAGAACAGCACTGAGTTGAAAGATCAGTTAAAACGTACGAGACAGAACACAGGTCTTATATTTGTCCACACGTTTTGCAGTGAGTCATCCCAGTAGCAATGAGATGACTATGTAACTGCAAATGTTCATCTCCACCTCCAATAGAAAATTACCCCCAATTCCAACGTGATGCAGGTGAGCTACACTGAGACAAACTGTGGGGAATTTTCAGCCCTTAACCCACAAAATATCGTAACACATTACCACTTGAATAGAGAAAATGCTGACCTGATGGTCTCCATTGTAACTGTAACAAATCAATATGACTGATGTATAATTGCCTAAACGTGATTCCCCTAGACTTTATGTTTTGACTGCGTTTTCGCGTGGACAGCCTGTGCCATGTAGACAACAACTTAATGTAGGATTTCTTGAAAAACAATGCTTGTTTCTTACATTTGTCTTTATTTTGCAAAAACTTTTCAAAAGCTTTCAAACATTAACTTACGCATTATTGAGACCATTCGTTTATATAGGCTAGCCTACCATGAGCTTGACTATGATAGATGTCTAGTAGGCTATCATTGTTGAAAGCTAATCGTTACTCTAAGGTGGGAGCTATCATAAACTAGGCCTAATGAGTTCTCTAACACCATGTCGGAGTGTCGGGGCATTATAGCATTGTGATTTCTGGCTTAGAAGTGCATAATCCAAATGCCAAAATTAACTGTATTTGCAACTGTTTCGTACGGAGTTGCCGAAATTGAGAACGTATTAGAATTAAGTATCATAACCAGTTAAAGAGGCAGTCACACATGTACTGTTTTTTTCTGGAGGCCTCTGATGTTAGACACGTGAAGACTCCCGATAAAGAGATTGTCTTCAAGTATAGAGGTCCTGCCCGAAGAGCAGCACACACTGATCAGAGCGCTCGTCGTACCGTTCGACATATCAAAGAACCAGCGGTATCACCGACTCGTGTTGTTCCAAGGATCTGAGGCGCCCACTAGTGCCTTAACATATTCGAGTGCATTTGTTTTTCCTTGGATACAATGCGCAAGTATTGATGGTATAAGAACATTACAAACTAAATGTCACACATTTAATCCGCCCTGTATTTTTGTAGTGTGTGGACCTATGTGTGTATCTCTGTGGTCCTAAATGGTCACTTTCAAAACATGGGATTTGCTCAATTTCAATCCCATTCAGTACGAGAGTACGAAAGTAAAAAGGTGTTCTCATGGCATCTGGGCCATTATTACCCAGGGGCATTGAATAATATGAATTTCTTTAAAGGTTAAACTCAGTGAAAACTAATAACTTTTAGAAAAGTTATTAATTCCCAGATACATCACCCTCATCTCGCAGTGACAGAGCCAGACAGTTTTTGCATAGAGTGGCCAAATAGTCAGGGATGTTGGGGGGGCATTGTTGTGACTAAGTGTGTTGGAGAATCTGGGTATATCCCCAGGAAATATGCCTTATGGCCAGGACTATCTTCAGGGTACTGTAACTTCAATAACTTTACTTTTTTTTTATATATATATATATATATATATATATATATATTAAGGGCTTTTTTGCCTTTAATCTGATAGGACAGTGAAGAGCATGGCAGGAAATGAGTGGTAGAGAGAGAGAGATGGGACAGGATCGGGAAATGACCTCGGATCAGAATCGAACCCAGGTCACCTGATTAATGGCGTGGCACCTTAGCCAACTGAGCCACAGCGCCCCCCAATAACTTGACTTTCAAGCTCCTATCTCAGTCAATATAGGGGGTTGTTATTGTTTGTGTTTTTCAGGCCAAATCTGGGGTAACATTAAAAGTGACTTGTGCTTCTTATAAACAGGGTTTGGCATGTATCATGAACTCTGATGAATGTTTATGACTGCTGTCATACATGTGGCTTTTGTTATGTAAAGCTGACTGTTTGGAATGAAGACATTACAAAGACCAAATGCCATTGGTTGGTGCACCTGAAATCAGCACTCCTCATTGGGAAAGACTGCCTCTGCTGTTGCTTTAGGGCATGGTGGCCACTGACCATCTCTAGTAGTGTTGGGTTGCCATATGCCATACCTTAAATCCTGCTTTGGCCTAACACTGCCACACAACCTCGCACATGCCATGTTTCACAGCTCTCCCTCTCTCCCTCTCTATCTTATATACGTTATGCGTATATAAGATAGAGAGGGAGGCGTTATTGGTAATAAACTCAGGTGTCACTGACGTAGTTTAGCCCACCTCCTTGTCCGCTTCATTTGGGAGAGGTGAACTGTAGCCTACTCTGCGCCCCCATCCCCTCTCCTCTCAGCTCGCTCAGCTTCGGTGCGGCTCCTTCAGCAGCAGGGCGGCACTTGGAGGGGGGGAAACAAAGCGGTTAGAAATAGAAAACCGCTTCGCCCCACCCATCCCCCCCCCTCCCCCCATTTTGATAACGTGTGTGTGCCATCAGGTGTATCGAAGTCGTTTTTTCTTCTTCTCGCCTATGTTTCTTGCGCCAGTGATCCACAGCTATGAGCGCATTTCAACACTGAACATTGTTTTATTGTTTTAAAAAGAGGATATACATTTCCCTGACGCAGCTTGATCACTAAAGCCTAGAAATCTACACGCCCCTAGTGGCAGGCTATGCTCACTAAGCATTTGGTCGCTAAGAAGGCTGTTAAAGAGGGGCTAAGCAACGTTCTGTTTTTCTCTCTCACAAGCTCCCTCTAAAGGTCGCTGTATTGCATTGTATTGCACTGCATTCTATTGGAGGCGGACCGCGCTGCTGAACATTGCAAGTATCTACCGCTATAGGCCACGGTGGCACATTGTACACCGTTTGTTTGCTGTGTAATGACTCATTTCAGCATCATAAACAGTATGAAACGGATTAATTAAATGAAAAATGTTGCATAGTGGGCCTTTAAGAGTGGGTCAGCTCGATCTTACGTTTCCTTCTTAGTGAAAGCTTAACCTAAGAGCGACTCTGGGAAACACATTCTTCTTTCACAGCGTTCTTAAGAGCCCCAAAGAAGATCTTAGCGTTAAGAGCTTCTTAACGAATCTGGTAAACGCGTTCAATACATTTTTTATTCATATTTCATAGCACAGAGAATAATGGGGGTGCCATAATCCCCTGGCTTTACAGATGGGGTCTTAGAATAACTTCTAGACATTTTAGGAAATTTCATAGTTTTCCAGTAATCCAGTAATTCATAATTTCCTGGATTACTCGAGAACTGGTCAACATGGGAAATTGTATGACCTGTTTATTTTAATATGCACTTAGGGCAAAACAAAAGAGATATTTTACTGAAAGAATGGGTTTAAGATTTTGTAAATTCAAAGCTAATTTTGTGTGTGAATCATTCATCACAGCAACTAGCAAATAACACCTTTGGAAACAAAGATTGTGCATTTTCACTTGATATGTGTTTGCTGTGTGAAGAAAGCTCTGCCAGTGATGTGAGAGACAATAATGGGTGTGCAGGTCTGACCTATCGGTTCCACACCTATATTTCTCTGTAAGATAATAAATACATACATTGCATAGACATATTGCATTGCAACTGTTCGACCTGAGCTTTCTATAGGGAAAGTTTGGGTTCTTTAGGCACTCTGATGAGTAGAAAGCCAGATAAATCAAATAATTATTTGATTTACATCAAAATACTGTTGGGCTGTTAGACACCCCCATAGCTCCACTCCTATATGTACTCTTTGTGCAAAGGCTCTACATGCACACCTATCAGCAAGAACATCCCTGGGCAAGCAAGAGAATTTCATGTCTTGTCACTGTTCCCCAGCAACACAGTGCCCTGGGTAGGGGTGGGCGAAATAGTCTAAAATTTATATTGCAATATATTTTGAACCATAGACGGTAGATGATATATCACGGTATACTTTGGTATGTAACTTACAGCATAACAGTTTCTTAATGGTTACCGTAGCATAAAGTCAATATGTACAACAGTTGTTTAATCATCGTTCGGAGGTGTTTATATTGGACTCTCAAATTCACACAGAAGTAAACTGGTAAGCTGCATTTGTGTCAGGCAGTAGCTGTTCAATTTATAGGCTCTTACACAGTTTCGTTGTAATAATGAAAAGGTGCTGTCAATAAAGTGAAGCTACAGGTCAACATTTTTTCACATGGATGTGGAGACGCAATGAGCCTATCACGGTATGCCGATATGACCCAAAATCTCCATCATTAGCCAAATGCATATTGCATACGGTATCGTCTATATTGCCCACCCCTAGCCCTGGGTGGGCAATATAGGTCTCATCAGCTCAAAGGTCTGATGTACACACAAACACAGTTACTCAGACAGCACTAACAACCTTGCTGACCTTTCTTTCTCTCCAAAGATATATCCTTTGTTTCAAATTGTACTCATGTATAGGAACATTTGGTGTATTCAAGATGCCAAAATCTCCCTATACCAGCATTAATACATTCCACTCAGAGCCATATATCACTTTTTTAATCTCTTCCTTTGGATGGTGTGTGCTGGCCTGCTACCGAATCATTCTATATAAGATCCATCAAATGTGGAAAATGACTCCAACTTCACTAGGGTTTTCAGCTAATTTTCCAAGAGACTGGCTTCGACTGGACACTATGTCCAGTCCAAGGGGATAATGCTGAGTCACAAACTAGCTTCAAAATGACCATGTGTGTATCTCTCAAACCAGCCAATCATGAGCGGCTTGGAGGTTTCCCAGTGTTGATGGGATCTGAGAACATATTCATCTCCCACTGTAATGAATGAGATATAAAATATCTAATGAGTTTGTTCTGCACGTATTGTGGTGTCACATGTGAATGGTATAATTTGAACCCCTGAGATTTTCTTTACACTTTGTATTTTGAAAACTAAGAGAAGAGCTGTGTATGCTTGGGGAACTGCAGTGAGACAGAGACTGCAGATTAGCACGATTATATGAGGATCCTTGAAGTAAATAAAAAGTAATATTCAGTGCACAAGGACACTTTTTTTCTTACCGAATTCAACACCATTAGCTCAGTCTAAGTGCCAACCTTTATAACCATGTTTATATAATGTTATTAATTTATATAATGTTATTAATTATCAGCTGAGAGACTAATGTTTCTTGGGACCACCTATATTTTTGGCATATTTGAATAGGATAATAATAATAATAATAATAATAATAATAGGTTTTATTGATAATGCACTTTTCATTCAATTAAATTTGAGTGCTACAATAAAACAGTAAATAAAAAGGATGATGTCGATCACACTATAATTAATTAAAAAAACCCTTTGAGCAAGTACAGCAAGGCCATCATTAATCAATTATTACAGACCATTTTGCTGTTTGATAGCTGTTTAGTCACATATGATACATTCCAAACTTGAATGGATTATTATATGAAGACAATAATCACTTTTGAGGAAAGAAAGGGTGGATGAACAACGCATGGTTGTCAGGGAATCATTCAGTGCATATTTTCTGAGTGCATTCATTCAGTGCATATTTTCTTGAAGTGTCCAGAAACTTCAAGCTCGCTCATACTCAACAACCCATGTCAATGTTTGCCTGGTATGAAATGAGTGATAAGCCACTGTTTGTCATAACATAGATTTCATCTGTTTAAGTTTTTGAGGCCATATATCTTAAAGTCGTTACTATATCATGGCAAACAGACACCATGTGAAATCTCTGATATGGCAATGGGTGAGTCCTGAAAGAAAGTAATATAAATAAGCAGTGAAAGGAAAGATGACTCTAAACAGACATATACAAAATTGCCGAACACCAGCCAGCTCTCAAATGGTTGTTGGTTGGATCTAAATCAACAGAAGAGTTTATCTATTCACTTGCACCTCCATGTATATTCTGATATCAGTCATTGTTGACTTGGACACCGCTGTTTGTGTTGGCTTTGAAACTTCCAGACATCCATTCATTGGAGGGAAAAAAAATAACACTCACCAACAAGTGATTAATGATAGTCTGCTAACTTGCTGGGAGGGTGTTTAATTGTCATAGTGTGAAGGGCAAACCTTATATCAATATGCTTGCCAAATGCCTTGGGAGATAGGGCAGAGGATAGAGAATGACTGATGTTGTTTATTTTGGAGGCCCAGACGGCATATTAAACGGCTCTTCAGAGGCCTCCCTCTATGGTAGGCTATCTGCACACTCGCCCAGTGCTGGCAGAAATCTCTGAGAGTTTCACCCTCTTTTCCCCTTTTGTGTACCCTTAAAAATAACCCCATATGTCCGCAGTTTGACTATAAAGTTTTATTATTGTATAACATTAAAAGGGCTATACATTCATAAAGGGTTATAATACATTGAAACTGTATTATTACCAGTAGCATTAGTGTTCAAAAGCTTGAAGTTTTACTAAGCATTAATGAGCTTATAAATAAATGTATATAAATATAAATATAGCTCATTTTAAACAAGTAATGAATAAAGAGTTACTTTAGCAATATCGCATGATTATGAGGGAGGTGAGAACATCCACAAACAACCTCATGACCATGAGTGTTATATCGTTTTTATACAATATATTTTATGTTGTATTTTTATTTACCATTTAGTTATTATTAGTCAATTATTTTTCTATTTGTTTATCCCCTGCCCCCAAAAACAGTTTGGAAGTTCAGAGAGAGCAGCTACATTGCGTTAGTGGACACACCAGCTTCATTGTCCATATGCCATGAGATATTTTCTCTTGAGAGCAAATCGCTGCTCTCTCACTTGGAAAAAAAGGAACACTCCCATCGGTCAACTCAATGGAAAATGTGGAGTAATTATTAGCTGTAATAACTGACCCATGATATGGTGGTATATACTCATGGCTACTGACACATTGAAATGAATAAACAGTGCATTCAAAACAGTTTTAAAGCGGTCTATACATTTTATATAATGTGATGAACACATAATTACCATGAAACTATATAAGACACCATTGCAGACAAAAAGTTAAGTGATTTACTTCCCTCCTTTCAGAGGGCCAAACGAGCTAAGGCTTTATTTTATACATATTCATACAATAGAGAGTACGGTAATGAAAATGTATAAATAGTTTTGTATACTAATGTCATTAGTTACATAATGATAGCCCTCTATAAATTCATTGTGTTTTATTCATAGTTCATAGAAAGTATTACCGAAGACTAATTGTAGATTTTTTTTTACTGGTCAGTTGTGATAGTGGATTTTTACTTCACATCTTATTCTTTGGTACTGTTAACAATATTAAGATTTTCAGAGTAAACTACTGGCATAACAGAAATTGTCCTGCCTCAGACAAGTAAAGTAAAGTCATGATCGAGGTCCATAACTCTTTCATGTGATTCATTCCCAATTGGAAGAGGAGAGTTATTGACTGAAGAGCCAGTTAGACTAGACATTGGTCCGCTCAATGTGGCACTGTTCAAGGTCTTCTTTTACAGACTTCCTTTTAATTATTTAATTTATCTGCAGTCAGGGCAAATTAATAATTCATGCAGATGTAACCAAGTCTTGTGTGTTTATAAGAAATTGATATTTCAGGTCAGGAAATTACCCATTATTTTTGATCCTTGATCACTCAAGGAAATTGAAACAAATTGGCTCTAATTGCTTGCACTCAAAAGGTTATCATCCAGCAATGAGCACAGCACACACACACACACACACACACACACACACACGTGCATCCTCAGCGGTCATCTGCTAACACATTAGAGAAAGGACCACTGCAGCTATACACTCACAATGGTTCAATCAGCCACTTAGAGTTCTTTTGGGGGGAATGTTATGGGAAATGACTGCTGGTCTGATTTGGACCCAGAATCAGAACTTAGACATTAATTTGTTACAGAGGCTGCAGTTATACAACTTCAATTTACTCCATTCTTTAATTACTTAAAAAAACTGCTGAGGAAGTAAAGTTTCTCTGAGGAAATTTCTCTGAAAAAAGTGAAGCTGATTTAGCTCATTATCAGATAATTGTTAGTGTTATATCTTAAGTATCATCACAATGTAGGAAACAGATGGTGGCACTGTCATGACACAGAAGTGACTTCTATAGTGTTTTCGCCCCCATCCCTCACAAACAAATACTGGCTCTTGCCTGCCAGATATTGCAGAAACAGGTGTTGCCTCAGCAGATGGCAAATCACGCCGATTACTGGCATGTTTACAGAAAGGCGTGGGAGGAGACTTCAGAGTTGTTAAGCGTGGGGTTGCACGCGTGCTTCCCATGCCGCCCGCATCCTTTCAGGTTTATGTTCATGGGAATGTCAGGAGCTTTAGCCATCCAAACTGCATCTCAAAATACTATTACATTACTGTTACTATTACATATTACATTACATTTCATTATCTGCTGCCTCTTCAATTTCATATTTGGATAGTAATACAAAGTATTACAGCATATAGCACATACATATGCAAGGACACCAAGTAAGTGGCATTACAGTTTGTAGAGAAAAGTTCGTCATAGATATCTGTAAACATTGACTCAGGTCAAAGCTTTGATTAATTGAGGTATCTATCTATCTTTCGATTATGTGTCAGTTTCTGGCTCTTGAAGAATATTTTCCCTTGATAGTGCATCTCAGTACACAATTCCTTCATGTGCACCTCTCCAGCTCTACTGCATTCATTCCTTCTTGCTCACAATTCATTTGTCTTAAATTGTCAATAACCAATTTTATTTTAGAAGATTGAGACCAGAAAATGTCCTGTGTTATAAATGGGAGAATTAACGGTATTTTATGTAGTTTAGATAGAACAAATAAAGTAGAACATGGCTACTATAAATGAGCTGCATTGTTTTAGCCAAAGGGATGGGGGAAGCTTGCAGTAGTCTGCATATAACTCCAAACAGAAGCGTGAAATCAGAATGTAATACACAGAAAAGCCATTTTTGATGGTGGTATCAGCCTTGTGTGGTGGTGTGCTTAACTTACATAAAGCCAAATCCTCTGAGACTGTTAGAAGACTGACATCCTGTCTCGAGTGTCTGTGTGTCTGGTAAACAGCTTTAGTGTGGCCTTGTCTACAGGTCTCCTTTCCCCAAACAGCACAGGCTCAGCCAACACTTCCAAATTTGCAGGTGAGCAAAATAAAGCTAGCTGCCTCTTTTTTTTTTGAACACATAAAGCAAAACAAATAAATAACTGTTTTATAGGCTATCCCTTATGAATGCAGTGGTGTTTCTTTTTTACCACAGCTGAGCACAGACATATAGCCTGTAGCATGCACAGGCCCTTCTACAGTAGAGAGCCATGGTCTCATTCAGACTCCCTTTGGGCCCCTCACATGTGGAAAATAGGCCAACCATCAAAAGAGGCACGGACAGGTTTTTAGCCTTAATGAACTGCATTTGGGGGGGAGAAATGGCAACAGAATGGTGCCTTCACCATTATCTGTCTCGAGAGCGTGCCTGGTTTGGGAGCCTAGTCTTTCCAAAGAGCTTATTTAATAGTTGACATTTTGTTAGCGCAATAGATTAACACTTTTTTTTCTTGCAATGGGTTGGTGCAGATAAATGAAATTCTATCCACATCATAGCCTGCTGTGCTAATTTTGGTCCACGATATGTAATATCCTTTCATGAAAGGATATAGATAGGGAAAAAAGCACATTACTGAAGCATGTTGGGAATATGTATGTGTTCCATTTCTGCCATAGCCTGAATTTCAGTGTTGGAGATTAACATACTATAGGAGCATTTAATCTAGCAACATGAAAAGGGGTACACAAAGGGACATTTGGATAGAGGGGAAATAAATAGATTCAATGTACAAGTAGATAAAAGCAGAAACACAAGTCATTTTCTAAGGCAAAGAAAGGATAGAGAGCGCACTAAAAACTCATGCCGCATACAGAAAGCGCATGTTCTTGCACATGCCTATCATTTTGTAAACTATTTTAGCTTCAGGTTAAGAGAGTATAGGTAAATATTAGTCATGTCACTTTTGTTGGCATAGAGTGGCAACATCCTTTCTCTCATCTCATGTCTTCCTGTCTCTCTCATCCACACAACCCACCCCTCCCAATATCCCTCTCTTTTCCTCACAAATCTGAGCCAACAAAGTCATTTGAAATGTACCAAAATGAAATATGATTGAAATTCTTAATTTGGCATATCTCCTTAATTAACTCTGACTGAGTCTATGTGTGAGTTCCACCCAGTGGCACGCTGCCTCTCCAGCCCTCTCCCTGACAGAGAATTAGGGAGGGAGGGAGAGAGAACTAGTGGCTGTAAGAAGCCCTATTAGGGTCTCTGGACACGATTACACAGTTTCAAGAGCTTGATTCCACTGAACTGGGATTTACGCCACTGGTCCATAGCAGTGCCAGTCCCACTGAGGAGGGGCCTGCAAGCCCCGAGCTATTAGCTCCATCAAGTGAATCTCTCAGTGTGTTCAGGTGGCACGGCTCCCGGAAGCCCACTTCTTCCTCAGTGCACCAAGGGGAAACAACCACTGATCCTTTTTTATTGGGATTTTATGCCGTAAATGTGTCTATAAGCATTTTAATGGGTAATCTCTGTGTGTTTGTGTGTGTGTGTGTGTGTGTGTGTTTATGTGTTTGTGTGTGTAAGTCTGTAACTCAGACTTCTACAACATTTGTAGAAATATAATAATTAGCTACACTCATGAATTGGTTAGTGCAATCACATAGAGAAGTTTGAAGCAACAAACCTTAGCCTTAGTGGTGTTCAATACTAATAACAGCAGCCTTGAAGCAAAAATCCATGAGGATATAGAGGATCTCAGATATTCATTAACATGGACATGCAAGAACACGATGACTACTCAACCCTCTTCTTAATCCATTCAGCGGTTGGCACAGTGACAGGAAAATGAAGGCAAATGTTTTTTAATAAATGAACTCTGCACCCAATTCCACAGTCAATGGGCCCTAATATCCAGGCCCCTCCTGTAGATCTTCAAGCTAACCAATTCAATAAGCAGGGGTCCAGACGAAGACCCCTTGGCTGCAAATTCAATAGACCATCCAGGTTCTCTTGAGTTTTCAATTACACTGCCTGCACCAGCCACTGCAGTAATGGAGGGGAAGGAGTGAAAAAAATTGCAAGATGAAAGAGCACATAGCATGTTTAAGTCATGTTTTATGAATAGCAGACTGCAGTTAAACACTGAAAATATGGGGCACTCTCATATTCAAACCCCTAAAGGCCAATTATGTTTTCTTGACTAATGATAGTTATTCAAGATTAGGCTACCTTACAACTATAGGTAGAACTATAGGTTGAATGCAAGGATGGTGTTTTTCTGTAGCCGTCAACATAATTTTCAAAATATATTAAATCCTTTTGTTGAAGGCAAGTCGCAAGACAATAATGTGACAGAGCTATTTCTTTGATCAGAGTGTGTATTTTATTCTACCAATGCTATAAGGCTATAAAACCAAAAGGGTCTGCATCCTGTTTGCATGTAGGTTATGCAGTCCTCCTTTAGAGGCGATCCTCTATATTGGCATTAGTCCTAATCATTATAGCCTACATCTTAAATTAACACCTTACATTTCCCATCAGTTTTCAATATACTGGGTATCCAGTGTAGGAAATATCAAATTGCTCCTACCTATATGACAACATGAAAGGGTGCTATCTATCTTTCTGTCTATCTAATCCTGTTTTTCAGCAGTGCAATCATCCGTCGCTTTTCTCTGTATATATTACAAAAATTCAATACATGAAGGAAGAAGTTTGCAGAACTCAGAAATGTCTCCCTGCACTGGGCTAGCTCCTCCAAGTGTTAGATGTAGAAGAGGTCTAGTGACCTTGATGAGGCCATCACCATGTACAACCACCAGAGCAATAAGACCATTCTGGTTAGCCTCTTCATGTCCTTGAACCACTCTGGTGTATGCTTCCTTGGTTATGACAATGCTCCCTCACCCTTTTTGTTGGACATTACAAGGTGGTTCACTTCAAATGAAATCTAAAAATGCCATTCTGCCACACCATTCATTCCCACCTTGCACATGAAATGGCTTGCATGGCAAGATGCAATTTATGGCTAGTGAAGATATATTGAAACTTGAGGCCACACAATTATCTGCACATGGCAAAAAGCTTCAAACTGGGTGTTGTGCTTAATTTTTAGCTGCATTATTTGCTTGCTTGACAAAATGCTGAGACCACTGTGATGTACAACACATGCATAATTGGGGTCACATCTCGTACGAAAGAACCATGGGTCTGTAAATGCTAATATAAAAGGACACCGTGAGGCTTTTGAGCAAAAGAAAAGGCTTGGTATTTCCCTTGCCGTATGTGGAGAGCTCAGGGCAAACGCTTTTGATTGATGTGGCTTATAATCAAAAAGATTGTCGGTCACTGAGTTGGGTGAATGGCTTCTTGTCAGACACACAGAAAATTACCCAAAAGGTTATGTATGGTCCATAGCTAAATTAGTTGGAGACAGAATCTGCTAGTGCCAATTGTAGCCATTTAGAGGCATGTTTTCTTGTGTAGTCTTGTGGAAACTCATGTATGCCCAATAGTAAACCCAGAAATGGTTGGAGTTGTGATTATATTTTCAACCTCATAATAACTTATGCTATTGAGGAAATTGTATGACAAAATCATGGTTGTAGATTAGTTTCTGGATATTACACAAATGGACCTAGACTTAGATCACATTTCTATGATAATTAGCTAACTAAATTATAGTAATTTCTTTTTAGTGATATTTAGCTTATTATGGCAATCGTGCACATTTTCAGTCATAAAGGATACTCAATATAATCGGGTCCAACATATTTTCTTTAGGGTAGTGGTGCTGGCAGTCCTTTTGAATTATTTAAGAAGTCTGTGAGTTATAAAGTTCAATCCTACTGTTTGGGTTATTATTCAAGGGGGGGGGGGGGGGGCTCCCATCTGCAATGACTCTTAATCAGAAACTCTGATTTTGAACTCTGAACTCTGAGTTTCTGATTAACAAGGGGAATGGCAACCAAACACCTAGGTAATGCCTCTTTCACAACTACAGCTTATGTTGCTTGTGTGGTCATGCACATTAGCCATTCACATCAACAGCACATAAATAGGATCACCAGTGCATTCACTCACTTCATTTAGTTGTCCTCTACACTGAACCTACTTGAAAAAACATACTTGAGTGGGTAAGTGCAGATTCAGTCTGTGTGACTGTGATGCATCCCAGTCACACCCCTCTGCACACATCACACATGCTGCGTGACCCATCCTAACGTACATGGGAGCTGGAGACCAAAAAAGTTGCACAGCTGCACATCTAAAAAGATGTGCACACACACACACACACACACTAACAGACACACACATAAAGAGAGAGAGGTGGAAAGTGTGAATGTCAGTAAATGTTCAGCAATATGCACTGTATGCAAAAAAAGCATGCATGCACACACACATACACACACACATTTATAATCTGATCAGTGATTTCACTATACCTCTGATGCACTTGGTTTTCTTTTCCCTCTCATTGCTCCTGCCCCTCCCCTTTGCACCAATTCTCCACACTGGTTGTTAATTACACCACAGACCCCTTCTGCTCCATGTTGACCTTATCCTAATATGCTGTGACCTCAGTACCCCCTACACTTGCATCTAATATGACCTCTCTTCTCTCTACAGGTTGTCAGTAGCCAGCTCTCGAGATCGTGGAGAGTGCAGAGGAGACAGACTTTAGTGAGCAGTGTGATGAAAACGTATTGTTGTGTTGTATATATTTGCACTGGCAGTGAAATGTTGTACATTTGCATTTAGCTGACACTTTTATGTCACTTACAATTGCCACCCTAGTGGCAGGTCTCTACTGGATTAAGGGCACATATAACAGTGGCAGCTATGTCTAACAACCTGGCTACTGCCAGAATGCAGGAAACGGCATCCATCAAAAGTTTTCTGCCAAGATTCACAATAGGCTGGTGGTCTGCTGAGGGCTGAACTGTTGGTCTACTGGTATTTTTGCTTGTTGGTTCTCTTGCTGACAACTTCTTCTATTTTACCATATATGGTGTTTCCCCTTTACAACGTTTTCAACTCAATTCAATTTTATTTGTATAGCACATTTTTACAAAAGGCATGTCTCAAAGCGCATTTATATACCATTTAAACACCATAAAGCCAAATAGCAGCAGATGGCAAAAAATACTAGACTGGACTGACACATATTGGTGATCTTTACCCATAACACTGTGACACTTACACCTCCCCATAGACACCTGCCTACACACATTAGTATAGATGCTCAACCATATACATCTAACAGGATCAGCTCATCTTACTACTCTCAAAGTCAGATCCACTGAACAGTAGGTCACCATTAATAGTACATATGTTGCAATCAAATAGGTGGGGTAGAGTAAGGAAAGACGTTTAAACAGAGTATAATTTGTTTCTAATGTAACAAGTATGTTTTTATTATTTGTTTATTTATTCATGAATTTTATGTAACACAGAGAGAGAGAGAGAGAGAGAGAGAGAGAAACACATGCATACACAAATATCACATAGAGGTAGAGCAAGGCATTCTTTCATGATAGTTGAGGTTCAGGGTGGCTGAGTTAAGAAATGTCAAAAATGAATTGGCTGATGGGCAGAAAACATTTGTAGTGATGCATAGAGCGGAAAGGACAAACCCTAGTGAGATTAGCCAACTGACACGACAACTAATAACATTTTTCAAAACTCTCCTTCAGGTGGCCCAGCCGTCTTATGTGTTTTAATTTTATGAATTAACCAGATAAGAAGCCTCCGAGGGGGTTGCTGTGATTCTGTACACACTGTTTCTGCCTACCCATAGCCTCTGCCTTCGTTATCAGTGGGTGCAGTTGGTCTCTCAGAGGAAAGGAATACAATGGACAGTAGTGGCACATTGTGTGTAAAGTAATCCAATTTTAGGACATTTTTTTGCTGTGGCAACTATAGCATTGTTATCACTTCCCTACCCTGGGTGCTGAAGAACTACACTTAAAAGTACATCATGAAGTGAAAGAGCAGCATTATAATCAAGTCACACAAAATGTAGTACCATGTGCCCTATAATCTTACTTATGTAATCACTGCATGATTTAGGTGATAAAAAATAGATAAGCAAGCACTTAATCGAGGATGATATTATACCACATTTTCAGATGTCTATGTAATATCTAATTAGCCGTGTATTTAATTAGTGAATGAATGGACTTGGAATTACAGCTAACCTTGCATGTCTCTCAGCCAATCCTTTTTTCTTAGCAATGCCCATGACCTTTCCATGACTATGGACGCTGTCTTTAGATCCTTTGAAAGTCGAGCGGGGTTGATAGATATATTGGAGTCATTATAAAATACAAGATCAGAGGTGTCTGTAATCTCAGTCAAAACAAAAGGGCCTTCGCTGGCTCTTCCTGAGGGCAGTCTCATCAAGGCTGTGCCTAATTGGTTGCTCTGCTCTGCCGAGCCCTTGACGTGAAGGCTTGAGGTGACACTTACAGTACGGCCAAGCCTTCTTGCGGTGTTTGCCCTTTGTTCGAGTCCCATTAACCTTTCCGTTCCACTTCATTCCACACTTTTTATGTTCAATTAAAGCCTGTATCACAATGAGAAGAAATGAAGAATGGACAGGTTTAGCCACAGATCTCTGCGGGAGGAGGAGCAGTCTGGGGGGTCAGTATGTATATTACACTCTGTGGGCCTCAACTAGCAGTGCTCTCTTTACATTAAAGATCATGCATGTTTTTGGAACCATTAATGCCTTGTTTTAAGTGGAAAATACAAACAGTCATGCACAAGCAGAGTGTTAACTGGATTGTGAAGATGCTGTGGGACTTTGGAAAAGGATGCAGGCACTGTTAATTGTCTCCATTTAACTAGATCTTACTGTTTACCGTTACTATAGTTTAGAGTCAATGACATTTGAAAACACATTTTCTGAACATACATACATCCAAACAAATCCTAAGGTCAACACAAACACAGGCAAAGTAAGGAACATTAATTTTAAAAAGTTATTAGTTATAGTTACTAGTATTTCTCAAAAAAAGAAACTCTGTTGGTGTGTTTTACTGCATTGTAAAAGCAGCTAGTTACTAGAAAACTTGTCAATAATTGGTCAATAATGTCAATAATTTGTCCCATCCTCCCCATAACAGAACATTATATTGAAAACGAGGCCTTTTAATTATTTATGATAAAACTGCATTTATATTATTGTCTGTGATACATCACCCTTAATAGCAATGATATTTTTCTCTCTGGTGTAGCTCAATATAGACAGTAGGCTATGTTATCTCTTTCCATTTAAGGGTGGGAAATTAACTTAAGAATCATGACAGCAGGACACTGCTGTGGGTTAGCAACTTGTTGAAATGTACTCACACAAATATTATCTTCATTTTCATAATTTGGGCATTATTTATTGCACAGAGATGAATGGGCTAGTGCTGAAATGTAGGAGGGCCAAATTTGACATCAGCTATAGCCTGGTCCCAGGTGGCCTGTGAACAACTTAGAGATTACGTACTAGTTACTTAAAATATAACTTTGTTAGTAACACTGTTTATTTTACATGCAGCATGGATAATTGGGTAAACAAATATTTTTTTAAATCACACAGACAAAGAATAGAAAATTTGATCAAACATAGACCAAACATCAAACATACAGATAATAGTAATAGGGCAATGGAAAATGAAACTAAAAGTGAGTTTCTACGCCCCAGTTAGTGTTAGCTGCTACCTAAGAGCTGCCTTTGACACTATCGATCACAGCATCTTACTACATACAGACTTGAGCATATGATTGGCATCAAAGATTCTGCATTAGCCTGGCTCAGGTCATACCTTTCTGGACGTTACCAGTTTGTACATGCACATAATGAAGCATCATGCCACACTGAAGTTAAGTATGGTGTACCCCAAGGATCAGTACTGGGACCTCTGCTATTCTCCCTTTACATGCTACCTTTGGGATCTGTTATTAGAAAACATGGCATTACCTTCCACTCGTATGCAGATGACACCCAACTATACCTTTCAATGAAGACTAATGATTGTACGCCAGTAACAAAACTTGTTGCTTGCCTCGGCGTCATCAAAATCTGGATGACTAATAATTTCCTTTGCTTAAACTCTGACAAGACTGAAGTCATGTTGATTGGCCCTAAAAACCTGACCAACACTCTACCCCATCATCAGAGCTTACTTAGTGACCTTTCACTCACACCTAACACAAAGGTCAAGAACCTTGGGGTATATATTGAGCAAGACCTCTCTCTAAATAGTTGTGTAAAGCATATCTCCAAAACCTCATTCTTTCATTTACGCAACATTGCTAAGGTTTGAAAATTCCTTTCTTTTGAGGATGCAGAAAAAACTTCTACATGCATTTGTTACCTCCAGACTTGACTATTGTAATGCTTTGTTCTCTGGATGTGGTGCTAGCTGCATCAAAAACCTTCAACTAATACAAAATGCTGCAGCATGAGCACTCACTAGGACAAAAAAATATGAACATATCTCACCTATACTTGCTTCCTTACATTGGCTTCCTGTTAAAGAGGGACTAAGCAACGTTCTGTTTTTCTTTCTCACGAGCTCCCTCTAAAGACTGCATTCTATTGGAGGCGGTCCGCGCTGCTGAACATTGCAAGTGCTGTATCTACCGCTATAGGCCACGGTGCCGCATCTAGCGGTCTACACCGTTCGTTCGCCGTGTAATGACTCATTTTAGCATCCTAAACAGTATGAAACGGATTAATTAAATGAAAAATGTTGCATAGTGGGCCTTTAAAAGCCAATATTTCTCCTAACATACAAAGCCCTTAATGGCCTTGCTCCCGCATATATTAAAGACATACTTGTTCCCTACCACCCCTCTAGACCCCTAAGGTCACAGAATGTTGGCCTCCTAGTAATTCCTAAAATATCAAAATCCACAATAGGAGGAAGAGCATTCTGCCATCGTGCGCCTGTCCTGTGGAACAAGCTCCCCTCTAACATTCGCCAAGCGGACACTCTCAACACCTTTAAGTCTAGACTCAAAACTTTTCTATTTATTGGCCCCTTTAGTTAGGGGTGGTGTATGGTAAGCCACACTTCTTCAAGATATTATTGGAAAGGACTGCCTCTGCTGTAAGCTCCCGTCCAGGGCTTGGTGGCACAGACCATTCCTTTGGTGGTGTTGGCTTGTTATACATCATACCTTAGTTATGCTGCTATAGATTAATGCCGCCACAAACCACCCATCTGTTAAGCCGTACAATTTTCATTCTGTCTTTCTCCTCCTCTGTCTTTCCTCTCCACTTTCTCTCTCGTCACTTAGCCGCAATATAACTCACATTCTCTGAAATCTGATGGAGACTGTTCTATCTCATCTCCTCTCTGACTTTCCATGCCATTACCACCCTGCCGTGAGTCATCACTGCCTTCTACTGCCTGACCCTGAACCTCTTGCCTCCTGGGTACCCAACCAACCCCACCCAACATGCCATCCTGCTGAGGACCTTCTTCCAACGTTTGATCCGGCGGCCCTCCTGAATGGTCCTCAACCCACTCCACTGCCTCCCTCTGCCTCACCCCTGCCTTCCACTGCCTGATCCTGCATCTCTGGCTTCCTGGGCGGGCTGCCTTCAGCTCCACAGACGACCCTGACATGATTGATACAGCCTCCAGCTGGCCCCTGCACCTAATGACATGGGACTATATCCTGGGATTATAATGGGACTCCTATATTACTTTATTTGTACCACAATTTTCTTATAATGTGTACCTAATGGAATAATAGTGGACTAACCATCTAAGAGACTGAAAACCTGCCCTAGGCAGTTGGGTGCTCAAGGTTTCTTCCTTTACCATAAAAAGTAAAAACAAAAAACGCTGATAAGGATTTTGTCCTTGCCCCTGTTGCTCATTGGGCCTCTTTGTGTTAAGCGCTTTGAGACATGCCTTTTGTAAAAATGCGTTGTATAAATAAAATTGAATTTAATTGAATTAATAATTTTGTCTATGTTTAATACATTTTTCTCTTTCTTTTTCCTGCTGTCACCACTCGGTGACCACGAACAACAGAGCTATGGACTGATTCACACCCGATTTCTAATTTAAAAGAGTGTTTTTTTAGCCTCAACTATTCTGTGATGGAAAATAAGCATTCAGCTGCATGTGTTTGTGTGTTTGTGTGTGTGAGTGTGTGTGTCCGTGCGTGCATGTGTGGCTGCATGCAATGTACATTTGGTGCACAGCAGCAACAAGATGGATATGTGAAGATGAGGTGAAGTTTTAGCACTGCCCTTTGCCTTCTCATTTCAGACTAATTAATCATAGGCTCTAAATGCATTCAGAAGTCCCCTTCCTGTGGTTAATTGGGCTTCAACTGCAAAATGGATTAATGGGATGATTTATTCAGAAGGGAGCTCTAATGCCACGGAGTACCCATGCCAGTCCCTAAGTGCCACTTGGATGAATGAATTCCTCTTGTACCCCTAGTCCCGACCTGTCTATACGGGGCCTCTCTGTGGAAAGGTCACACTTCACCCGGGTGACAGAATGGGAATGATAGCAGGTGCGGGATGGCATGGCTGCACTTCAAGGTAAAAGATTCATAAGGCTGAATTACTTTTGGGAAGTTTATAAAAGAACTTATGTAGTGGACAAATATTTTATTTCTTCAGTTATTACCCAACCTAATAGAGCTGCGATAGGCTGAGTATTAGCTCTTACCTTTCATCCAAATGACTTTATTATGCATGGCCTTTCCCACTATGAAATTACATTTGTCATTGAGTACTGCAAATGTGATTGTTAGCCGCAAGTCATGCAAATGCTTCCCAGTAATGATAACATTATAAACACAAACAGCAAAGTGGCAATAAGACAGGCAGGTTCCATTTACTGGAGCAAGGGTCATATACTTTCCTTGGAGGTTGGTAAAGGGGGGCATATTTTTTCAACCATGGAGTGCTATTACCCACAGATAACCACATGTTAATAGTTAATGTAGCCAAGGGGCTTTCTGAATTACAAATGGGCTAATCCATCTGGCCAGCAGCCCTTGAGGAACGGCTACCACAAGCCATCTTCAGCAATCCTAAACATTCATCAATATACTGCCACTTGACACCCAGTGTCAGGGAGATACAATGTGGCATCAGGCCTGACCAAAGCTAGGGTTCGCTGAGCAGCATGGTGCAGTTCTGTGTGGAGAAAATGTTAATTGTAATCTGTAATAATTGTGAATATTAATACAAATAGTTTATGACACCATTATATTAACAATTTATACAGGGCAAAATGAATACCATACTTCTGTAAGTATGGTATTCATTTTGCCCTGTTATTATTATTTTATCAGACCCTACTAATCAGTATACTGTTAACAAGCAAAGACTGGGGCTGAAGTGTAGTTAAACCTTAAGCACATATTCACACACCATCACTAAATATTATGCTTGACCTGCTGATAGGTCACCTATACTTCCTCATCACAACTAACGTGCATAACGCTGTGAACAAATTGAAAGTCTTTCCACATAAGCCACAAGTTTGTCACAGGTCACAGGCTCTAAAAATCTCAGGTTGGTGGGATTTATATGAAGTGGACATGCCTGTACACTTTCCTTTAGTTAATTCCCCTATAGTTCAAAGCCTTACTCAGACAATCATTTGGACTTAATATTGAAAATTGAACGTTATGTTATTGTAGTCTTTTATAGTCCTTCTATAATTCTGAAAAGAGTGCCTTGCTAAGGTGGCATGGGTGTTTTTCGTCCTGTTGGCATTGATAGTGACAGCTGCTAGACAAGCTCAAGGGATAGGTTTAGAGCCGGCAGAGGGGCACCCACTCGCTTTGGATCAATCAGAGCACACACCGGATAGAGAGGCTCTCTGAAACACCAGATGCCCCAACACCAAGGTCATTTTCATTGATTACGTCGCAGAGAAGCCCTATCCAAGACCCCCAGACACAGTCACTCAAGGTTACATTCACCTGTCAAAGTGTCTTCTTTGATTCTCAAGCTCTTAATGTGAAACAGATATGATGTAAGGCTGCACTGATCAGGAAGGGAGTTTTACAGAGATTGTGAGAATCACAGTGGTTGAAACAAAGAGATATTATAAACTAATATCCCTACTTTTCTTTTTGTCCTTTTATCTTTTCTTTCTTTTAAACTCATCAGACCTAAGGGCATTTCTTTTATTTTGTAGCCCAACTGGAATAACAACAAGAAGAAAATGCTTAAGCTAAAAAAAAACAGACGAAAGGGACCCAAAAACACATACTTGGATGGCTTTGGTTCTGTGAACCATGTCTTAGTGAGGCAACTGAAAGTTGAGTTTTATGGTTTCTGTGTGTTTCCAACTGTAAACACTGAGGAGGCGTTGTGATGGTATGGGAGAGCTTTGAAGGTGACAATTAGTTGGTTAGTCATCCCAAATCCATGACCCATATCTCTAGGTTTTGTAACGGCTATGTACATAAAGCTACATGGTAGAATAGTCTAAAAAATAAAACATATTTTGATTTATTTAAAGGTTTTTTTATTTAGGCCTATCTGTTAAAACTGTCAATTTTTTCTTCTCAGTTTGGATATCTCCCGTATTCATCAACAATGTAGGCTACAACATTAAAAAAAGAACAATGAATTAGGGGGGTGTCCAAATATAGGCCAACTACATAAAATACAGATCTAAGCCTAAGTTTACCTCCTGTAGCCATAGGTCTATGCCATAAATAGCCTATATGTTTGCAAAAAGCACTGGAATTGTATTTATTAGAGTTAACCTATTTATTTTTTGGTGAAATCTATAGTTTTTTTCTGCACATGTGGCCTAGCCTACATGCTGCAACGCAAACCAAATTACAGTAATGTTTCACCAAATCCTGTTTTCAAATTTGCCTGTGGTGTGCAGTGCCACCTGTCGGACTCTTTGTAAAGCGCAATCCTTTTCTTTTGTGGCTGACAATAGAGACGAGAATCTCTTCAGAGAAAGGGTTTCCGTAGCAACGGTGAAGAGCTGCTCTTCTTTGGTTTCTTTGTGCGGACGCATTCTTCTTGCTCACAAGGGCATGTGAAAGAACATGTGTGCACAATGAACTGCATTAGCCGTAGCCTATCGGAGTTTTGAAAAAGGACACATAAGACTACAACTAACCCTACAGCTTTTGAAAACAAGAGTTGTCATACTGAATAGGCTAATCAATGCTACACAACATAGAAAACATCTTTAAAATACACAAAACGATATTTTAGATGGTCATTACCTATGGTAGGCTACTTGTTTTAAGACACCCAAGGCGGTCGTGGATGCTCAGTGGACTTTTTATTGCATTGCGATTGGTTGGTGATATTGAATGACTAGCTGAAGATTTCCAAACATTTATAAACACGAAGACTTGCAAGCCTAAATGCAGTGGCGCAATAATTTCTATTCAACGTGCTTCACAAAATCATGTTGCTATGGTCATGTTCAGGTGATGCCCATATTCCCCACTAGATGTCACCAGAAGAAAAGGTCATTAAGGACTTTTTTAATGAGGTCAAATTGAGTTTTCTTAGTTTTCACGCACAGGCTACCATGTCGTCGATATAGTACTAAACAAGTAGCCTACTATAAAAAGACTTTTCCTTTATTGTCATAATTTTGGCAAATATTAAGAAGTGTGATCTTTTCACATTAATGATAATGAATTTAAAAAAATGAATTTGCATCCAAATCGTGGGATGACATGATAATATCTTTAATTTATTTAGGAAAATAGCTAAATTGGCTAAGTCATTTAAACGGCATCTCCACACTGGAAATATTTGTTTACTGATGTCAGGTGGGGTCACACAGGGGTCAACAAACAGACAAAGGATTTGTTTCACTTTTAGGAAAAACAAGCCACATGAATTTGGGGTAGGGTACTTTCCCTCTCTCGTTACTCACAGAGCAGACTCATCTCAAACATCCAGTAGGCTATACAACAGTGAAACAGAAACCCCTTTGTTAAGTTTGCTCTTCCATCTAAGATGAACTTAAAGGCGCTCTAAGCGATGCTGTTTCACGTCACTTCTTGTTGACGTTCGAAGTATTGTCAAACAAAACGGAGGATAGCTATCTCCTCCCCCTCCTTCCCATGCCTCCTGAAAGACTCATGAACGTGCATTTCCCTCTTGTCGTTTATTGGCTGGAACACTGTTATGTTTCGTTTGTTATGCTAGGTTTGCCCACTGTGTTTTTTTGCCGTTTGTGGAGCCTGGGCTGTCTACAGAGACCGCGTTTTTTTACAGTGTGTTCAGGGGACAGGCAGCTAGCAGATTGTGAGGAGATGTTTGCTGTATGTAACAACACATGTTTTAGTCCTAAAAACGCGTCACATCGCTTAGAGCACCTTTAAACTTTATCTATTGTTAGTGTGTTCAGCAATCCTCAACTATCCAGATATTGTGACTGTGGGCCTTGTTAATTAATTTCTAAAAATAACCACTAGTAAAAGATGTGCAGAAACATCCAGATCACTGAATCAGTGTACTGTATAATACATTCTCGTTAGCACTCTGATCATTCTAAATTGTTGTACAACATAAACGTGAAATAGCATTACATTATATTATGGGATGCAATTTATATTCCTCACCAAACACCTTTTTCATTTAAAGTGTTGTAGGCCTAAGTATTTTTATTTGTTTTCTGCCAAGATACATCCTTAACAAAATAAATAAATGAATCAGATGACATTTATTGATGCAGGCACTATGTTGATCTACATCTATAAACTGTGTGCCCCGCACACTGCCTCATGGCTCAGTTTGTTGAACTGTCCTCACACACTCCTTCGCTCACAGACTCACACGCACGCCACTTCCTGTGTTTGTGTGAGTCAGAGAGGAGTCATGTGCAAGCGTGGTGAATCAGCTCCGAAAAAATTGTAGGCCTGTCCATGTCCCCCAGATTCACCAGGCCCTCCCTACTGTCCACCCCCTGAAGAGGAAAAAAGGAAAGAAAAGAGGGAAAAAGGACAGTGTTCCACCCCCGCCCTTCTCTTCCGAAAGTGTGGCTCTGATCGCCCTTCCTTCTTCTCTAGCTATGCCTGTCTGGCAGCTCTCTCTCTTCTTTCTCTCTCTCCTCTCTCTCTCTCCTCTCTCTCTCTCGCTCACTTCCACTTTCTCTCCCTCTCCCAGTGTATGTGTGTGTGTGTGTGTGTGTGTGTGTGTGTGTGTGTGTGTGTGTG
>JAGFZM010002038.1:57343-105952 GCA_017657215.1 Limnothrissa miodon | reverse complement strand
TATCAAATTGATGGCATGCAGCCTATACCCTTGTTATCCAACACTAATTAAAGCTTTGGTTGATCACTTATCAAATTGATGGCAAGCAGCCTATACCCTTGTTATCCAACACTAACTAAGGCATTGGTTGATCACTTATCAAATTGAATGTTGCAAGAACTAAATAGAGCTAAATTATGCATGCATCTCAATTACTAACTTTGCTTGTAGGGTAACGTTAGTGATTAACTTTGATATGATAAGGTAGTGATATTATTGATGTAAATTGAGAGATGCAGACAAACTTTTTTCAATACTGGACAGCCTGAGAAAGAAGCTTGCCATTAGAGTTCGTTATAATCCAGTATCTTTGAACAAACAGACAGACACGTTTTTGGAAACCAACAAAAGATATTCGTTTATCCCAAAGCTCTGTGTACATTCTTTCAAATGAAAATGCAAAGTCTGTGGGAAAGCTCTTTCATTTTCTCCCCCTCTTTCCATCTCTCTACTTAACTCCATTCATCAACAGGAAACCCTTATAAGTCATGTTTGCACATGCCACGCTTTTATAAACTGACTTGGCAAACTGTTGTCTCCGCCCCAGCACCTTCACAAATATCCACTTTCCCAGCATGCTTTGCTCTGCCCCCTCTGATCCACCATGTGCTCACTCTTGGTCCCTCTCATACATGCCTACTGTATCAACATGGGTGGCCAGCTCTTCCACTTCCACATCTCTTTGCCAGGCGCCCACCTCCACAAGTCCACACCCCGCTGCCTGCTCGTCGCTCTCCCATCATGCTGGCTCTCATGCAGTTAATATAAGTGTTTGTGCTTGGGCCTTTTTTTCTGCTCAGCCCCGTCTCAGTTTCTGGTCTCAGCTTGGCCTCGCACCCCTTACAAAGTGCTTGATACACTTAATGGAACTTGGCAACCCATGACTATGTACCACCTGTTGGTCTTAAAGTAGCAACGGGTGTCAGTTGCACTGACCTTGAACAGTGCTTTCTTTGTGTTGCAACAAAGTTGTCTGCCAAAGAAACTGCATATTGTGACCTGCATTTGACTCTTGGACTTGACTGAGGAATATTGGCTCAGATCCTTTTATTTTACAAAGCCTACATAATATGTCAGCGAAGTGTTAAGTTGTTAAATTGGTTGTAACTGGTGCTAACACGTTACACTTGTTACACGTTACAAAATGTGCACTACTACTCTTGTTCAGATGACTTTAATAAATTTGCACTTTGGAAGGGTTCTGCACCGCATTTATTATTGCATGAGTGCATTACAGCACTAGAAGGATATTACCCTGGAGGCAGTTTTGACAAGACACAGATTATTCACACCTCAGTCAGGCCTTAATTCCGCATCAACTAAGAACGCAACCACTGCCATCAGCACCAGTGTCTGGATGGATCTGCACGGGCATATTATTACTCATCATGCATAGTATGCAACAATGGGATCCACTGCTGTGGCCTAGTTCAAGCTGTGTTGTGGTTGCCTCTGCATTTTCCGTTGCATGAGCGACAGCGGGTGGCCAGAGTTGAGCCTGCCTGAATCCACAGGTCATAGAGATGGGGGAAGAAGACACCATCGGTCTCGCTGAAATATTCAGACCACATTACACTGTGGGATTAGAGCATGCGTGCACACACACACACACACACACACACACAAATGTAACATTGTACCATGTGTGTTGCAGAACTCAACACCTCCTTGTGGCATGACGTGGCGCACTTGTCACATTTTGTGGTTAGCCTCACAACGTGGTTTAGGTTACAACTCAAGGTTTCTAAATATCATTGCTAACCATCGTCTTCAATTTCTTTTTTACCTCTCTCTCCCTCCACCCCCCTTCAGGAGCCTAGTGGGTCTCCAACTCCAAAGAGGCCCAGAGGAAGACCAAAGGGCAGCAAGAACAAGACCCCCTCTGCCGCCAAGGGCAAAGTAAGTCCAAGCCGCCAGTCTGTCTAAGGACATCATGTGCACACAGGGCCGGGTTGAGTTGGTTTCTGTAATACAGGCTTAGCAGGCACCTTTCAGACATCCAATTAAGCCCAGGTATTTTGATCCTGCAGAAACCGGTTAAATACAGGTCACATTAGCAGAGCTAACTGGAGCTGATGGCTACTGGTGATGCATGCAATAATGCAGACAATTTATGGGCTATTTTTATTCTAATCAGATTTTGTTTGCTGAATTGATAACCGTTCTTTTTAGAACAGTGCACTTTGGGGCACAAGCCCACACCCAAACACACACACACACACACACACACACACACGTTCTTTAAAAAGGATGTCCTGCAGTAAGTTGTGGGTTAACTGTCATGTAGTCAATTTTCTTAAAGCTATCTCAGAAATTAAACACTCTAGAGTTTTCTTTTGGCAGAAATTGCCTCACCAACAGGTCTTCAGATGAAACTGAAATGCTTTAATACTGGTGTATTTTCCCTATCTTCCTGCCCTTGAGTTTCCTGCCTAAAGTGTGTGTGTGCATGCGTGCGCGCATTCATGTGTATGTGTGTGTGTGTGTGTGTGTGTGTGTGTTTTGTGCTGCAGGTGCACAACCAGTAAGACTGTTTCCAAGTTGACAGCCCCCACCTCTCGACTCGTGCTCTGGCCCTCCCTCCCCCCACCACTCATTCTTTTCCATCTGCTGTTGTCATGACAACAGCTGACCCCCCACCCCCCTCCCTCCCCCCTACGGCACTCACCCACTCCCACCCACACTTCTACAGCAATATGCCCTCTATACTGTGTGTGTGTGTGTGTGCGTGCGTGTGTTTGTAACTGAGGGTCTGTTGGCTGATGCTGGTGGTCGAGCACACCCAGTCCCACCAGCTGTCTCTGAACCCCAGACCAGGTGGCCGGCGAACTGGAGTGCCCCGTGAACAGTTCCTGTCCTTTCCAAGATAAAAGCCGATGAACTCAATGCCCTCAGGCCATCTGCCTGCAAATATAAATACCAGCTCCCTCTAGTGTCTGTTTTGAACAACTGCATTTGTTAATGCCAGGGCTAATTCTTCTAGTCTCTGTTTCATTCTTTCACTCCTTTCACCTCTCCAATCCTTTTGCTCTTCCAGAAAGCTACTGCGCCAGCATCTGCAGGGACGAAACGCAGGGGAAGACCCAAGAAGGCGGTAAGGACAACCTCCCCCTCTCTTCTTTCTCTCCCAGCACATTAAAAATATTGATTGATTATATTGATCATGTTATGGTTGCATGCACTTCCCTGTTATTGGACCACCCGTTACACAGGGCCCCTGCACTGCCAAGCTGTTTAGTCCTTCCAAAGGTGTGTTTGTGTGTAGAAGGCCATCTCCCATGGTAACAAGTGAAAACATTTGCATTTGGCTGCTTATCAGGGGAGGGATTTCATGAAGTCCTTTTGTCCCCCTAGCCTCTCCTTTGCACACATACAGTAGCACAGACATGTGCATTAGTCACCAGATTTCTAATGAGCTGTTGCATGAGGCATATCGCACATCAGGGTGCATGTGCTTTGTACCGGTAAGTGGTATTATGCGGTTATAGACATAGGTGCCTTCCACTGCAAAAGCGATGTGCGCTTAATTTTCATGGCTGTGGTAGACTTTTAAATGTAAAAAAGAAAAAAACAAGGAAGCAGTGTCACTGAGTAGGCTGAGAAGCTTCAGCAGTTCAGGCGATTTAGTCATTGAGCAATTATGTTGACAGATGGATCGTGTTTGTTATTAAGAGTCCTTGGCAATTAATCTCTTCTCTGTGTATGGTGCCTGTGAAGTCATTTTAGGAAGCATACAACACTAAACCGGCTTCCTTCCTCCCCACCACCATCTCATTCCTCTTACTTTAGTCATCAAAAGCTCCCCCCTCCCCAAAACAAACACACACACACACACACACCACCCATCTCCTAAAACTCCCTCACATGTACAAACTCATTGAGAAAGTGCCCATTGAAATCCCTGGGCCTTGAGTCACGGACACAGGGTGCGCTGCCAGACTGAGTCACTCAGGAGCAGCTCTCCATTTCCTGTTCCCCTTCCAGCTTCCAGGTCACACAATCCAGAGCAGAGATTTAGACATTGTATTTTGCTGCCTGAAAATATATTTGTTTAATAGTGAACTTCATTTCCAAGTGTGACATGAAATAATGCCTGGTTCATTAGACCAGAAATTTCTATCAAGTGAACTGACTATGTGTCTGCTGTTCACGCTTGTGGGGGTTTAGCCACTAGCCATCAATGTACTGGTTATCCACACGTTTCCACTCCTTTTTGAATAAGGAGAGAGCTGCGCAGCAGCAGCAGCAGCTCGCCTCCAGCCGTCTGGGGGCCGTGCCAAGCTCTGCTTTAGTCACTCAGTGGAATGACCCCTTGTTACCCACGGAACTGGGCATCGTTTCTTTTGAATGAAAGGCAGCGCACCCAGCGGGGGAGGAGAGAAACGTGAGGCAGGCAGTCAAGCGAGTGGGCGGTTGGTTGTGGGTGGGTGTTGGGGGTGGAAGAGTGGGTGGTTAGGTGGTGGGAGGTGTCTGCGACAGCTCAGCCTGACTCACTACCTGACTCATGTGGGATCCATTAAGACCGCAGATCACAGGAAACATCTATTACATGTATTTAACCGTTTTGATTCAGAAATTAATAGTAGTTTGTAGCTGCTAAGCACTCGGCACGCGGATGGACGCACAAGAGTGTTAGTCAAACATTTGGCTTTGGATGAATGAAAGTAACATTTTTTTTCCCCTCTTCTCTTTCCTGTATTTTTTGTGTCTAGGAGAAAGAGGAAGAGCCTTCTAAGGAATCCTCTGAGGAGGAGGAGGAAGAGGAGGAGGAACAGTAACCGTACAACTCGCGCTACCTCACAATTCAATATGACGGCTTCCTTTCCTGCCAGCCAGATCTGAACTGAAACTCTTTACCCCAGAGCCACCCTAACCGTGCCCCTGCCGCTAACCTCTGTCTACTCACACTTGCGCGCTCGAATGAGAAGGGGAGGGGGGGAAATACAGAACTCATGCATTCAACTTTTCCTCTGTGACACCACTGGAAGACACAACTGTGTATATCCATACATATATCAAGGCTTGTATGTATGTACGTATGTGTATATATGTACATGGGAGTCCTGTTCGCTCTGGGTTAGCCTCTTATATCAAACAGTCATGTCTGTGTACCAGGTGAGGGTCATGTTCTGTTAAGTCTTTCTGGCTAAAAGATTATAGGGAGACTGCTTTTGATGGTTTTAGAAGCGACAGATCGCAGGACTTGCTTTCTGCTTTTTTTTCTGTAATTCTTATACACAAGCATCTGAATCTGAGCTGGTTTGGTTGGGTGTGTGAACCATTAATGTCATTTTATACTGGACAAAGGTGATTTTACCTACTTTTTGTTTTTCATTTGGAGTGTGTGTGTGTGTGGGTGGTTTGTGTGTGTGTGTGTGTGTGTGTGTGTGTGTGTGTGTGTTCTGTCCTTTTTCCATCCAATTAAAACTAATCATTTTCTGGAAAGGCCTAGTGGTAGATCCTGTCTTGCCTGCACCTGAGAACGCTTGTACAGATGTGCTATGAGGCTCCATGTGCGTTATTGTGGACGTGTTTCGGTGACTACTGGGTATCTGTTCATGAGTTGCCATAGCAATCCCCCCTGGCTTGATCTAGGCCGTAGTATCACTGACCTGTATTGCTTCTGTGCGTTGCATTGTCGCCTTTACTCCATAGAGCGTGAAAGTTTCCTATTCTTTAACACAGCCCTAAGCTATGGTACGTCTCTTACTCTTAAAACACACATGCATACAGACATAATAGTGCTCAGCAGGTTGAAACGGTGAGTCATCAGGTCTGAGATGAACTTGCTCTGCATCTTCAGTCTTGGAATAAGGGCTGACGTGGTAAATGTCCATTCATAATCTGTTGGCACAGGACCCTGGTCGTCATTTAGGCAAGCTGTTTGTTTCTCTCTTCTTTAAACCTGACTGTTCTTGAGTAGCTATTAGTTTCATGGTTTTTCAACTAGGTGTGAAAAGGTGGACCATTCCATATCTTGCAAATCCTGAACCGCTGTAGACATACTTTTTAGTGTTGGCCACGGTGTACAAGTGGATGTCTACAGCATTTCTTTGGCTGTATCTCACATTTGTGAAATGTCCTGCCTGCTCCTTTTTGTTTTTTTGTTTTTTTTTTAGAAAATAAGGCTTGGTATATTTTTATGTAGTGCTCCTGAAAAGGTTTTTCCTCTCCGTGTCAGGGAAAGTGGATCACAGTCCTGTGATCTCTCCACAGAACTTATGCTGCTACAAACTCGGACATAAAAACCCGGAATACTGCAATTGGACCCCGTGCTCTCTGGCACTGGTCTGCAAACTCATACCTCTTGACAACAGCTTACTTACTTATACCATGTTAGTTTCAGCTGGTCTCAGAACAGCCTTGGCGAGGAGTGTGCGATGATTCAAGTACAATGTCTGTATTATGGTGTTTTTAGTTAAGTATTGTGTCTAACAATTTTGGACATTTTTTTAAAAGGAAAAGTAAACAGAAAATGTGTACAAGCACATTCGATCAGCTTTTCATGATTTGTCTGTGGGAATTATACAAACACCGTAAATGACTGCATCATGTCTGTAATACAATTTTTATTTTTGTTTGTTTTGGCTAAGTATGTTCACAGATTGTGGTAGTTTAGCGAATTTGTGTTTAGTTTTATAATTAGATACTGTGGTGCACTGAAACACAATTTTTGGTCTGAATTATCATGGGTTAATGGTTTTACAGTGTAGTGACAACAGGCCATGGATTTTGGAAAATTGTCCCACTCTGGTTGGCATACCCCATCTTTCAAGTTCATGCGGTACTGTGGCCGTTGACTTGCCATTTAAAGGAGCTGTCCTTGTGCACCGGTTTCCATTCATGCATACAGTACACATGCACAATAAACTGTTTGGGATCAGTCTTTTCATTGTATAAACTGTATTTTTTATTGTGGCCTGCAAGTTTGTATTCCAAAATGGTAATAAAGGTTAAAAGTTTTTAATTCCTTTCACTGACCCTTTGTTGTCTTCTTATTGACTGTTAAAACTTTTTTTCTCAACACACCACAATTTACTAGAATACATACACACATTCAGAAGGAAAACTGATAAATTGATGCTCATGTACATACCACTCATAAAAATTCAAGTGTCATGTTGCAGGGGGCCTGGATTCACTGAACCAAAACCAGTTAGGGAAGGGGCAGGGCAGCCATGCTTGATTTGATGCAACTAAGTTACACAGCACTGGCATGACAAACATGCGGTTGTATTATTTAATCTCACAGCTTCCTAAAGCAAGTCCTTTCAGCATTACACTGACTAATATTCCATTTGCATTTACCTAAATTAAAAATTTAGTCAGTACATCAATGAAGACACTTCATCCAAACTTCAATTAAGTGTCTTTACCTAACCTACCTGAAATGAGAGACCAAAAAACAAATCTGGGCATGTCATCCTTTGAAACTGTTAGCTACCAAATGTAATCTATGCAATATGATGTACTATTATAAAAATTACTGACCTCATGCAAACAAACTAATCTAGACTACAGTGAGGATCATCAGAAGAAATTTTCAGAAAAATCAAAATGTGTGAAAATAATGAATTCAAACTGTGATAACGAGCATGTTTTACAAACAAAATTACCAGAACATGACAAGTCTTGTCTTCTCAGCACCAAAAACAAGCCTTTTCATCTTTGTACTTAAACGATTATGTTCTAGAACAACATTTGTTTCATACAAATTTTGTTTCAAACTGTAAAAGGCTTTCCAGGACTCTTTATCTAATTGTGTTTGAAGCAAGATTTCTTTACATCCAGGTGAAGAGAAGAGATGAGCTTTTTATATTCAGAAATATCCAGTATGAGGAAGGCTCAGCAGTTGTCTTAAATAGCTTTAGCTTTCTTCAAGAAATAGTCATGGTGTTTGATCACAGGTAGATACTTGCACCTGAATGTCTTTTTTTTTTTGGAAAGTCCACTTAGTATCTGTCCCTGGTAAAAAAAACAAAAAACAAAAAAAAAAACAATAATAATAATAATAGTAATAATAATAATAATAATAATAACAACTACATTACTTTCTTTCCATCAATAAGTCTAGCACGTATTACTTTAAAAAATATATCTCTAGATTGCTTTAAAACAAGGTGTCACTTTATTAAGATTTATACTAAATAAATATTATAATTCATATTTATTATGTTTTATGTTCATTCTGATCCTCATTCATTGCAGAAGTTTCCTGACTGCTGGGGCCACTCAAGCCACTGGTATGCCACAGAGCAGATGCTGCAGCTGTCCTTATGAGGCTCTAAATGGGATCTACATTCTTCCACATCTAGTCACAGCTGAGCACTCAAACATGAGTATGGTCAATACAGACACAGAGGGATACTAGTGCCAAAGAAGCAGCATCTTACTTGGTAGCATCTTACTTGAACGCACCCAGCCCAGACTTGGCCCAACACACCATATAAGGCTAAATCCAGCCCAGTTTCAGGCCCCCTTAAGGCTCCTTCAAGGCCACTAGAGCTCAGTAAAAAAAAAAAAAAAAAAAAAAAAAAAGGATGCCTTCTAGCTTCAACACCAGTTAGCATCTAATAAAACAGATATGAGAATATCTATTATCAAATTGCATTAGCAAGGCAGACACTTGACCTCACATTTAAAGGTCCTGTTGCACACATTGTGCCTAAGAAAGGGTATATTAAGGTGCGTCTTCAAACAATAATTTAATCCATTTCATCAGTGTAAACTACCTAACCATACCTATGCTTAAACAACACATTAACAAAGGATAAAAACATTCCATAAATAAACTTGTAACAAACAAACAAACATAATCCAAGTAAAACACATTAAATACAAGCAATAATGTAAATGTGCCACTAAAAGGAAGTTGGAAACTATATACAGTGATGCATACCAGCAGTGGTTATTTGTGTATGCTGATGAGACAGAGTTGAAATGGAGAGGAGATATGACGAGAAACAAGATTTTTGAGAACACAGGGTGGCGGTCAGGCAAGGTGCTCACAGTGCAACAACATCCTGGCCCGACAGAAGATACCTGGGATTCTCCCTGATGGTGGTTGCCACAGCACATGTTGCCCACAATGTGCAGCTGACATGCTTTCAATGGATGCCGGCTGCTCCCCTTCATCCTTGAGCATCTTTCATCAACAGAGGGCGCTCTTGCTGGTAGTTTCTCACCCAGCTCTGCACCACCTAAGCACACAGAAGGAGTTGAAAGGGACACGGGGTTAGAGGTTAGAGGCTTAGCTTTTCTTTTCTTCAGGGAGGAAATGGAACCAAATAGCAGAAAAAAGCGCAGCAATGATGAGAGCTGGTCAAATTCTCTGATTAAGTCAAATTGTTTTAGTGCTTCCTTTTTCATTTTTTCACATGGGGTAAAATGAACCCTCCTTATTAAAGGGAGATTTCAGTTGCCACTGCATGAAATAGAGCCTAGTGCATCTGATTCTCTTTACCACAGTTGTCTTTATAAATTCTCCCACATTTTTCATCAAGGTAGACATGAAATGACACAGGACATCTTAATTATGTTCCCTAAATTTGACAAGATTTAGTTCTTTTGTGAATCTGAATTTCTTTTTGATTTTTCGTGAAAAAACAAAGTCATTGGTATACTGTAGAAAGTGTTACAGGTTGAGTCTTTTTTGCATACACTGCTCAATAACCAAGCCACTGACTTAATCTAATACATCAACATGCAACAACTTTTAAGAGATTCAAAAGAACCAATACTATGTACAGATACAGATCCACAGAGGATATTCTGACATTCACAGTGAATCAATTCTGCTGAAATGATTAAATGATGCAATGACAAGAACACCACAACACTTGCCACATGGAAAATTGCTTCCTTCACGCACACAGATACTACATAACAGCAAAAAACAATCTTCCCATACAAGACTCGTTTCAAATGAGTGATTCCATGCTAAATCACATTGGTTACATATTGGTTGCACAGGCAAATTTTAAAAGAAACATCTCAGAATTCTTGGGGCCCATTCCTGCACAACTATCACCAAACGCTTGAAGCTTTCTCACTAAAGGGGATACATATACAAGTGGTAAAGAGGCAAAAATCTCGCTTTTGTCTAGTAACAATGCCAAATGACCTACTAACACACACCTACATGTACGTACATTTAAAGCAACATGCCACCGTACTTCAGTATTGGAATATGTTCTTCCCCTAACTTAGACGAGTTGATACATACCTGTTTTGTCTCTGTGCGTGCACGCAATCATTCTGGTGCGTGATGCTACTTTCTTAGCATTTAGCTTAACCCAGTTCTTTCAATGCACACCAAATAGCCTTGAAGTTAGAAGCCACCAAGCAAATCCACGTCTTTCCTATTTACATGCGGACACTCAAATAGTTATTAAAGACGGTTGTGGTGACACAAAATAAAACATAGCAATTTTCTAAGCAGATAAAAAGGGGAACTATGTATGGCGGAAGAACACTTGGGAGCCCTTCGCCGTCGGCGCAGTAATATCTTCACTCCTGACAAATCTTCTCCCCCATTGACTGTATATGTTCTCCCTCAAGGATGTTACTGCGCCGAAGGAAAAGGGCTCCCAAGTGTTCTTCCGCCATACATAGTTCTCATTGTTATCTGCTTAGAAAATTGCTATGTTTTATTTTGTGTCACCACAACCGTCTTTAATAATTATTCGAGTGTCCGCATGTAAATAGGAAAGATGTGGATTTGCTTGGTGGCTTCTAACTTCAAGGGTATTTGGTGTGCATTGAAAGAACTGGGTTAAGCTAAAAGCTAAGAAAGTAGCATAGCGCATCAGAACGATTGCGTGCACGCACAGAGACAAAACAGGTATGTATCAACTTGTCTAAGTTAGGGGAAGAACATATTTCAATACTGAAGTACAGTGGCGTGTTGCTTTAACTAAAAACAAAATTAGCCCCTTCAACCTCCCCAAGCTTTAATTCATTCAGTTCTACAACTGTAACAGTATCAGCAAGAATTTAAAGACTTGGCTTTAGCTGTGTCCCTTCTAGTGATTACCCTACAACCAGAACAGTAAAAGGGTAATCATTCTGGATCTTTTCCATTGCCCTGAAACATCTAAATGATCTGGTTGCCTGGCAACTTTAAGTAGGTCTGAGGAGAGTTCTAATATACCTATTGTGCTGATTTAAGCATCATGGCAGCCAAAGTTCCAGACTCAGACAAAATGACCTCTACAGACACAGCCTGTCCTTTCATGCAGCATCATATGAATCCATGTGTTCCACATAAAGCTGCAAGGAGTGCAATGTTTCCACATCACAGGATTTGTCCATCAAGCTGATAAATCTGATAAAAAATCTATAAAAGACTAGGCGTTTTTTGGTTACAAAAAACATCAAGCACTGGAGACAAAATACCAGTACAAAGATTTGCCAGTGGAGTGTGTTTCACTAAATATGAATATTCCCTGTTCTCTGTAAGAATATTTCTAGTCACTGTACAATACCTAAACCTAATAAAGAAGCACATACCTGAACCTTGTGACCCCAAACTACTTGGGATAAGTACAAACAGAGCATGTACACAATCTGTCATTTTTAATCTACTGGAGTACAGAAAAGCCTGAGTACAGTAAACCCATCACACCCCGCCCCCAAACCTTTTTGCTCACAAAATTACTTCACACATACATTTGCAGCAGGACCCCATGCAACACAAAGCAAGGATCTCTTTGCATGTTTTGTACATTTCTATCCATTAATGCCAGTGAAAATACAACAGCATTGCTTGTGTTCCTGTTCATGTGACCTATACAATGTTTTGGGCATTTGATCATTCAGGAAAGTTTCAAAAGTCAAGTCATCAAACTACAATCAAACTACCTTTGGTCTGACTGATAAATGCCAATTTTGATGAATAAGTAACCACGCTCTCTTTCACTTACTTATTTGTCGACATGACGCAGTAAAAGTTTGAAAAACATGAGTAAAAGCTAAGGTGGTGCAGCTGCTTCTTCCTCTTTTAAGAAATGACAGAAACATGCACTCAACAAACACCCAACATGCACTAAAATCCAGTAGAAACAGTAAGGCTGACCTTCTTCTGGTTACCAATGTGGATGGTGATAATGATGGCAATTCATCTGTGCTTTAGCTCTATGTACGAGTAGGTTATGTTTATTTATGTGTCCAAGTTTATGGCTATCAATTAAGAGAGTGATTTCCCATTTAGACATCATGTTGTATCTTGATGTACCTTGGTGTCCTCCTCTCTCCAGAGCATTTCCTGCTCAGCTTCATTCACTTCCTCTGAGGGGTCGTACGTGTAAACTGGAAGCAGCTGGTGTCGGAGCCTGTCGAGCCTTTAACAGACACAACAAACACACCCTGTAAATATGACAACCAATCTACCTCTATGGTGTGTCAGTACAATCACAAAACTACAACTCTGAAGGCAGAACAGACATGGCAAGCACATAAAGGGGGAAATTCACCTTCGCTTCCTCCTTATGAATAGCACCTGCAAAAAAAAAACAGAAGTCACTTTACTATTGTTTTCTTATCTTATCAATAGTACTGTTAACAATATTATGGCCAGAAACAACCAAGAGCCGTGTTCATGGTCGTAGAAAATTTGGTACAACATAAAGCGGATAATAAAATGGCAGCTAGCGCTAACTGCCTCTGGGTTGATAACAGTGCAAGTGAACTATGTTATAACAAAAGATATTAATAATCCATACCAAACTCTGTGATATTGTTCACACTAAATAATATGTTTTTTCACTCATTATGACTGAACCGTACATCTATGTGAATAGTTCACTGCCACAAAATATCAACCTTATTAAAATACTTGGTTAGTTTAAAGAATTAGACACTATAGTGGTCTACTTGTCTACTTTTTGTCAAAGTATACTTGAATACAAGGCTTTTGCCTTTGGATGGTGTTAGCTCTCTAGACAACAAGGCATGCCATGTGCTTGACCACATAGTCTTGGTTCAGAATGGTTCAGCAAAAGTCAAAGACCGCCAATCTTCAGGACAGAATATTTCGAGCAGTGTACAACAGCAATCTGGTCTTCGTTTAAGACCAGGAAACGAGACATGAGCATAAATTGAAGTCAGACTTCCTCCTGCAACAAGCTAAAAAAAAGTCCTATGCATGCCCCATTACTAGCCAATTCATTTGAGATATTTCCATCATGTGATTCTGCATTCTTTGTTCCAAGTCCCTGACTGCCACACCACTGCCACACCACTGCCACACACACACATACATACACACAAACATGCCCCTCCTTATTGTAAAATCCCAGAGTTCAATGGCTTGACCATACTCAATTGACCAGCATCATGATTCCTAAAACCTACAGCAAGCACTTTCCATGCAATGTTGCCTGTCAGCGATCACCCAGCGAGCCAAGTCACCTTACCACTGCGGTCACAATCCCGATGATGGTGATGAGGAAGAAGGGGACCAGCACATAGCCCACCGCTACATCTTTATCCACAGTAGAAGGAGGCTGGGTGGTGGAGTTCATGGCGTGCTCCGTGGAAGGGGGGGTGGGGGGGCAGGAGAAAGGGGGGAGGTAGAGGAGGAGGGAAAGGGGGTGCACCCCTGGTTTTAGTAGTGGCAAGCCTCGTCCCGGTCAGTGGTGGAGCGTTTGCGAGGCAGTACCGCGGCGCTCCTCAGGTTTCCTCCCAGTTGTTTACGCCTCATCATCGGAATTCATGTGACTTCCACATGGTCTCTCCCCTCACTAATCAGTGTGAAATCTGTTTTAAGAGAAGGAGGGTGTGGGCTAAAGTAGAGGAGGAAAGAAATGTAGAGAATGACTACTGGACTTCATTGTCATGGTGCAGCAACTGTGTTATTAGCATGACTGAAATATAATTGTGTGGAATTAATGCTGATTTAATAATGTCATGGTTCATCATGTTCATCAAACAAACGGTTAAGTGTCAACTGAAATGTTCTAAAAAGATATATAGATCAGTTTAATGTTCAGTTTATCAGACATGGTCAGTTTTAGACATGTATTGTTATAACTTGGAAGTGCTACCCAGGTTTATTAATGTATAAGTAAGGTATTAGCGTGCAAGAAAGTGAAGCTTAACGGAATCTCTAAGACTATTTTAGAGCCAAGACCCAATCACAGCTTAAATTGGATATGAGCCAGCATGTAGGAGGCATAAATTGCCCTACTTCCTATGGCTTAATTCCACTTGCTGAACAGGGCTACTGAGTTTCCCAAGGTTGGAATTGCCTCTGTAGTAGTTTTGACCTGAACGGATTAGGCTACCTCCGCAAAGGTTCGATTAAGTTTGTCTGTTTACAGCAGTGCAAAATCAGACCCATGTCCATGTAATTTGTTAGAGGGTAATCTGTTGAACCAAGGAATGGTTCATTGCATTGTCCATCGTGTATTTAAACAGCTCCACTTAAATTACACAATTTTCACATTGCGAGAAGACATCTTGGCACTAGAGCTCTGCTTTTCGCCCTAACCCAGCCCATCCAAGCAGTTTCATCAGAATTAATTCTACTACCATTCGGCTTTCATATGATGGCAACCGATCAATTAAACTTGAGTTAATAGATATCAATGACACTATCCGAGGTCAGCTGACTGACCATGAGGCTAATGCTGCCTAGCGTTGACACCAAAACATAGGTTACATGTCAAAGCCAAAGAGAATTCCTTTGTATCTTACCAGTTGTAAACATCTACTCGTATGCTTCACGTGCATTGGCTACATCTGCGACTTTGTTCATTTTTCCAAATAAAACACAATGCAAAGGAGGCAAAAATAATGGTAGGCTACTCACCAGCTTGCTTCTCTTGCAACCAGGAAGAAAACACGAGGGTGAAATGAGAAAAGTAGGCGTCGACAGAATCCTTCGTCCAATAAGAATGACCTGTCAGCTTCAATCTTAAGTCGCAGCTAGAGTGCCTCTAGTCGCAGCCTATGCTATATTTTTTTCGCCAGGTGGCGCCAATGATATGGTGTTGGCCAACTTGCAAAATAAGTAGCCTAGGCCTATGCTAAATGGACCAAACTTTTTTTCTGACTGCATTCTTCTGATTTTCACTTTCTAAAAGTTTCTCTTCAAAAAAAGACAAGTAAATGCAACAATTGTTTTAACAGCGTTTTTGCATAGCCATTTTTCATAGTTATTTAAAATTTGATTCTATAAGAACTTTAACAGATTCAAAACCTTTGGTGACAGTGCTATGGATTTCTTTACATTTTTGTTGCCCCTTTGGAGAGCTACTCTTAAAGAAGGGCTAAGCAACGTTCTGTTTTTTCTCTCCCTCTAAAGACCGCTGTATTGCATTGTATTGCACTGCATTCTATTGAAGGCGGTCCGAGCTGCTGAACATTGCAAGTGCTGTATCTACCGCTATAGGCCACGGTGGCGCATTCTACGCCGTTCGTTCGCCGTGTAATGACTAATTTTAGCATCCTAAACAGTATGAAACGGATTAATTAAATGAAAAATGTTGCATAGTGGGCTTTTAAGCAGGTGGTGACTGCTGCTAGCTCCTGAGTTACCCATAAGAGATCTGTGGTCTAAGGTCGAAAAAAGTCTTTACTAGGCATACTCTGAGCTGTACAAAACAACGTCTAAGCACTATATGGGCATAAGTTTAACTTTAAAGTAAAGCCATTTTTAAGCGAAATGGCTCAGAATCTAAATAAATATGTTAATAACTTATTGATATACTTTTTGCCAATTCATAGTCTTCACAGGACATAATTTTGACAGGCAAGAACAGCATAAATAAAACCTAGTTGGCTAATTTAATTCAATTGTATTTTTACTGCACCTTTTTTTGTACAATATTATGATCTCATGGAGTTTTACGGCAAAGGGCACTCATGAGCAGGAGAAAGGAAAAACTCCCCTTTGAATTTTTCTGTGTTAAGAAAAAATATTGGGCAGAGCCACAGCTCAGAGGGCTAACCCAGATGTAGAAAATAGAAATAGCAGTCACTATAACAGAATGCAATTGGTCCGTGGTGTTATCTAAGAATCACAAAAATGTCACAGTTACATTCCCATACGTTATTTGGTGGTCAGGCCATAGGTGGTTGCCAAAAGTTCTGTCTGGACAGTGTGGTAGCAGCTACAAGTTAGACAGAAGTTAGACAGGGGCATTGTTGCAGCACCTTAAAACGTATTATTCAGTTGTTTAGGGCCTATTTTTAAGACCTATCACATTTGAACATCTAGATTTTAATATTTTGCAGGAAAGCATCAAGTTTAGTTATTGGTGTGCACCCATTAGACCTAATGGACAGATATACAGTAGCTTGGTCTTGTCTGAAAGTGAAAAAGAATGTTATCATATCAGCTCCCAAAGGCAGCATGTTCAGGGAGAATAAGGATATAGGTTATGACCCTTAAATTGAGTTAATAACCTTCTTAGTCAACATGATTCTTCATAAATGATGATTGTTGGTTTCTGCTTCTGGCTTAGTTAACAAAGCCACATGTGTTGATATAGGAGTAAATTGATAAATTGGTGTAAACAAAACTAACTGTAGGGGGAGCTGTAGAATTTTATACCCCTTTTAAGTAGGCTACTGTTGACGGTCCTGACAATGTGCACACTAAACCACTGCTAATGACTGGATAATTCAGCCGTATGGTACATTGCCTTGCATAACTTTTTTTGCAGGGTTTTGGTGGAGTACTACGTTGAGATGATTTCTCAGTGATAGAGAAGGAAACTCCAAAACTATGCTCCATTTGGACCCACCACCGCCCTCACTGGGTTTATGTTCTATTCTGTACCAAATTAAATCTTGTCCTTAGACTTCATTTTTACCTATTTTTAAGACATTTTCCAATGAGTTTTTCCCACCATTTTTCTGTAAAGGGCTAAATATGTTCTATATACAGACCAATACGGTTATGACTTATTACAATACTTGTTTTGCTATAGCCTTCAGAATTTGTGAGCATATCAGTGATCAGTGTCATATTCTCATAAATGCCCTGTAAAACTATAACTAACCCTAGCCTTGCATTGAAATCTTTCTTTCATTTGGTCTACTATAAATATGACAACACATTGAAATGTCATACCATTCAAAGTTCATGTTTGGTGAACCTTAACCTACAAATTCAAATAAACACGTTTACCCAGTCACAGAACTGTATTGCACTGAATTGCCTCTGTGCAGACACACACAGACGCACGCGCACACACACGCACACACACACACAAACCTACTGCTGCACTTTCATGTGCGTCATTGGATACATGTAACACATTATGATAAATCTTGCAACAAAGATGACATGATGTCGTGATGAGTCTTTGTCTATATGCAATGGCATGAAAATTATAGACTAAACTGCTACTAGCATCTCTTCCAAGAGCCTCAGTGGGATTTAAGTAAATTAATTGAGAACTTATTAATAGATATTATTAACCAATATCTGTTGATCTCATCAAACTCAATAGATTTCTTATTTTGGGCAAATTACTTCAGTTAATCTCACTTTTTAATTTTTTTATATTTTTATATTAGCCTAATTTTATATACTCCATTCAGCTTCCATTTAGATATCACCCATCCAAAATTTGCAGGTAAGCTTCACTCAATCAGGTGAAAAATGTTATCAATCAAGTTAATAATCTAGATTCAACATTTCTTTTTTTTACATATAAGGATAGAGTATGGTGGGCCATAATTTGCAGTAGTGAAGAAATATTTGGATATGTGGATTTTTACCATGTGGAGAAGTCCAAAAATATCTAAAATATGTTATGAACAAATAGACATTCTTGGGCATAACACCTTTTCCCTTTATCTCATTCTTGATACATGCATATTTTTAAACTTCTACAACAGACAAATATCATAATCTGAAATTATTTTCATGTTTTATTTCCTATACTTGTGCAAAGCTGTACTGACATTTTCAACACAATAAACAAAGACACTGGCAATCAGGCATCCTGATAGCATACAGATGGCAGCTCTCGGCTGTTTTTGAGGGAGCATTTAGCTCACATCCTGGCAATCTGAGTGTAGTACATGACCACGTGATCATTGTCAAGGTCATGGGGTTTATTGGGTGGTCCAGACAATGAGAAGAGGGAGAGAGAAAATGAGAGAGAAAAATTCAGGGAAAAAAGCAACATGTCTCCCAGAAGCGTTTCTCTCCCATTCCGGGAAAAAGAATACAGAGAAAGGGTAAGGCAAGCTCACCTCCTCCCTGGCCAACCCCTACACCCCCACCCCCCTCGCCAGCTGTGCACCCACCTCCCCCAAGTCCTCTCACCCTCACATGGGATATGGAGCAGAGTCTCAGTATAAACAAATGGCCCTGTGTCATATCAGCGTGTGATTCAGATCTTTTTACTCTTCAGTAAGGGTAGAGAAAAATGAAATGTAAGGACATTGGACAACTATATATATAACTATACATGTATATATAGTTTTTAGATTGGATTAGATACAACTGAAAAGTCATTACAGTGTAATGAAATATGGTGAAGGGAAATTAAAGATTATTTGAGGTCAGAACTGTTTTCTTTTGTTCCCATTTGGATACTTCTGTCCACAGCTCTCGGTACTCCATGAGTCTGTTTATGACTTAAATGCCTGTCTATATTTAGGTGAAATCTTAAAGATTCTCACTTGAGATTTCACAGCAGAGGCCATGGTGAGATCATATTTACCCAAAATAGCATACCATGAAAAACATAGCTCGTCAAAGTATTTACTTTGAAAAGGTTGGCTGTGTATTCTTGGGACACTGGTTAGGTTTTCACCCTAAACGAAAATATAAATTGCACACAGCTCAAAATTGTTTTCAGTCTTCAAAAAATTGAAACAGCTAATGTGTCTTTCACTCATTTTTTTAACTATTTAACTTAATAATTTCTAGTTCAAAACTAAATAAAGTAATCATTAATTAACTGAAAACAAATCATTATTATTTAGCAGATGCTTGATGTCAACTGTCAATTAGTTCATGAGACGTCTCTACAAGCGACTTACAAGGCTTTGCTCAAGGGCGGTGGCAGCCAGGAATTGAACCTACAATTTCCAGGCTCTTAGCACACTAGCCAGATTCTTTAACTACTGAACTGCTACTGTGAATTCAGAAGTAGTGAAGATTTCATTATTCCGTATCATTATTCCCTGCCATATTGCAAACACTTGTGAAGAGCTTTGTAAAGTAAAATATAACATTATGTTCACTAGGAATAGCAATATTTGATTGTCTAGGAAAATATTTTGTAATTTAGGCCTACACACTGCTGTTTTTTCACTGTATCTCTCCTGGCAGGAGATGAACGCAAACACAACTGGTGAGCTGGCAGAAATATATTTGCATTAGCAGACATTTTTATCCAACCCAACTTCCTTTTGTCAAGTATCAATTACTATGTAGTCTCCCTTAGAGTGCTACTAGTATCCTAGCACTAGTTTATTAGCCACTATGCTATCACTGCCCCTCCAGTGGTTATTACCTTTTTTCTGTTCTGAGGGCACCATATTGCTATTCAGACCTTATCACATGGATTTCATGAGGTCATCACTCACTCGACATTTGTTTAATCATATTTTGGTAACATTACTTGATGGGTGAGTATATGGCATGCATGAGATACTCAATCTTGCATATATGTTTAAGGTGAAATTATCCCCTCAAAGCGATTCCCCAAATCCGGAGTGTCTCAAAGTGATTATTAGTTAATGTCAAGCAGTTTCATAACAAATTATTAAAAATGTAAGTATTTACAAAGGCTGAAAAGACGCATGTGTTTATCATTTTAATATAGAAACAGTATTAAAATAACAAGCAGTACTACATAAAGGTTAGTTTTCAAGATCCCCTCCAGCTTTTGTAAATACTTCATCTTTATCTGAATTTGACCTTGATACAGTATTATAGTAAACTGAAAGAAATTATTTGCGGATACTTGCTTATATACAGATTCACTCTGATTTAACATAATCAGGTAGGTTCATATTTTGAACAAAGCCTGTGATGTCATATCAGGAAAATCAACTAAAGCTTCCCTGCAAGGTGCCATTTAGCAGAATGAAAAATTGACTAGGCTAGACTACACATAATGTTGTGGTTGGACTTGTAAAAACATTTAAAGCTTATTTCTGATTAATCAATGTTAAACTCACTAACTTCTGTTACCTTTTAAACCAAATTCATGTGTATGTGCTTAACTCTTGTATTATGTTAAGATTCTCCACTAAAAACATTTTTCTATGGATTCTCTTTATTTAAAAACTCAAAAGAAGTCAATTTTACCCTAACAACACAAGAGGAACCTAGAAATCTAGGCTTACCCTAGTAGTAGCATTTCTAGAAACTGATCACAGGATCTCAGCTGTTCTCAGAAGTTCTGCTGGACCAATCATATCACTCTACCCTTGTAGAGAGTCACAGTGGTGTCAGTGGCTCAGTCTTTCAGCTACTCCCTACTATTGTTCTGTATAAGAATGTAGATGCTGAGAAAATAAACAAATTAAGCAATACTATTGAATAGAATTGAAGTTTGTGTAAATGACTACATTAAAACAAGCAAACATTTACCTTTTTGGGAAGGTACACACTTATGTGTTTGGCCTGCTCATTGCAAATTAAGAGAGAATAATAAAAGTTGCTCTAGAAACAGTTTTTGCTAAGAAACACAAGTGTAATGATTAATCCTGCAACATTGATTTCTCTGCCTTTGTGGTTTAATGAATATTGTTTCATAATATTTCAACATCCATTATCAAAGTGCTGTCCTCTTTCCAATCCCCTCAGTTCAAGAAATTATATGATGTAGACTAGATAACATGGAAGGCCTTCTTGTGTATCGATAAGAAACTGCTCGTTGTTTATTTCCTTGTCTAGCTGTCTCCTATTTTCCTTTGTGTCTCTGCATGTCTGAATGTGTGTGTGTGTGTGTGTGTGTGTGTGTGTGTGTGTGTGTGTGTCCTGCTCTTGAGGCTGTAAGTGCTGAAGACCTTTTAGAGGTAATCAGAGGGGGCAGTTCTCAGAATCCTTCTTCCCGGAAAGGAGTGAGCATATCCAGACACACACACACACACACACACACACACACACACAGGCATGAGCATGCACAAGCAGTCACAAATACACAGAGTGGGACAGATGGACAGAATATAAGAAAAACAGAGAGACATCAACATGCATAGTTGAAAGCAATATTAGCTAAGACAGATTAATTTTTGCATCCTTTCAAAGTGTTTACCATGATTTCACTTTCATAACATGAAACAGCGTAACAGCGTAAAATCTAAAACACAAGCATCACCCTATTATACTGCTCTCTGTATAATAAAGCTAATTACATGGGTTCACACATGTTCGGAGTTTGAGGTGTGGGATATGAAGCACCGCAAAAGGACATCTGCTCCCATAAATTATTAGATTATTTTCATGCCATAGAAGGATTTTATTAGCTGTTGTGGCAGTCACTTCATGGCCTTTGTTACCAGAGTGGTTGTCCACTGAAAAAACTAAAAACAATGATCAAATTGTGCGTATACACAGAAATCAGTTCAAGCATTCCTTGTATTATTTCTAATTTTTTTGATGTGTTTTCTTTGTAATGCATGAGTTCTCTTTTTGCAGGAAGCAAAAAAACATTGGCAGGCCCGTTCACTCCTGTAGCACAAAGCACCCACCCCCAATCCCACACAACATTTCCTAGAAAGTGTCGTGAGTCTGGGTTCTGAATCCTGCCATTCAGGCTGTGGGCGGCCGAGAGAAAGCTGCCTGTGGTAATTATCTGCTTAAACCCTATTATTCACCAAGGCGTATTTGTCCTTCTGATTAATGGCTTAGAATCATTTTTTGAAGTAAAGAAATAGGGCAGACTGACTAACAAGTGAGGGGCAGTCTTGATGAGAGAAAAAAAAAACAGAAAAAATGTTGCTTCTCAATATTAGGTTATTTCATTACTGAGCTGGTCAGCAATCAATGGTAGTACAACTAGTTCCTATTGCCAATGTCAATAGTTCATGCTTAAGCAATAAAAATGTCAAATTAACAGCTGTACAAGAATATTTTAAAGTCAAAATTGAACAGAAAGAACTGAAAAACAGATATAAATGGGGAGCATAATGTAAACACTGACATGGCCAGTCCACAGACACTGTGGCAACTCATGGCTGCATCATCAACAACTGAACAATGTCATTGAGTCAGAATTGAATAAAATGAAAAAGTTCAGGAAATAAAAAACTAAATTCTGAAAATGTATAACTGTAAGATATTATCAAATAAAGACATAATACAGGCCAGTAACTCTCAACCACATAGTAAGCAATAGGAACATAGATTAAGAAAAAAAAACACTTTATACATCTGCCCCAAAATGTGAGTTGTAAAAAATGTTGAGCATGATGTTGTACAGCGTGTAATATTTGCCTCTCAATTTACATTTGCACTTTCTCTCAACTGTCTCCCTAAGGATGATGGAAGCTTAACTTCTTAAGGCAACTCTATCAAGAAGTATTGTTTGAAAATTAAGTAAATACTTAACATTTCTCACAAATAGTCTTCCACAAAGTCATGATGAAAACTGTTATGTAACCAACACCTTATAGAGCATCTTGAGTCTATTTTAAAACACTCACTGATAACACTTGCATTGGTCTAAAACTTTTTGTCTTTGGCTACTGCAAGATCTAATCCTAGTCAGTACCATTACTCCAGTTGATATCCTTGTACAGATACAGACGGGACTACAAACTTGCAAACCACTTTACATTAAATATATACACTGTCGCTCAAAAGTATCAAAACACTATTATTTTATTGTATAAAGTTTGGTGTAATATAAGATGCATTTGGTTCCTATTTTATCAAAGGTTATTGGTGTTGGAGATGAGCAGCATCACTAGAGGCTTTTCCTTCCTTACTCCAGAAGCACCAAGCTGATTGGCTGGGATGATAGATAAGCCTACTGTATTTAGACTTCTTTTTCAGCAAACACAGAATGGACAATTCTCTACCTCTTGGGAATGGCCATACTCTAAATTTGAAAATAAATACGGGTTTAGAGTGGACTATATGCTTTTATGTTTTGTGTGATATTCATCAAGTAAATTTAGTCTATATGGTACTGTATGAGAGAGTAGTCACTATCCTATTCACTATAGCCTATACATTTTTGACCACTCTACTTCGTAGTGTATAATATTCATATATGCTGTAGGAAAATGCAGACTATTGCAATAAGTCAAGCTATATGACCACACATATTGTTAAGGCATTTGATAATTCGTTTACAGTATTTTTGTATATTACTACACTTGACAGCAGCACTAAGTCATAAACTTCATGGACTAAGATTTTGCAGTTAGCCACTTTTGAACACACCATCAAGAACACTCATTGCATACATTATGCAGAGATGATGGTTATAATGACAAACCTGATTTGTTTGAGCCGTCAAGGCCATTTTCAAAGGGCTGACTATGGTTTGTGTTCCTACAACAGAAATGGATACTCCAAAAGGAAATCCTTCAATCTTTCAGGCAGGGGCAAGTCCTTATGCCTGTATGAATGTTGGTTTATGACCTTGCGGCAGAGATGTTGCAGACTACCAGGCTTTCTGAGGAGAGGCTTGGTAAGCTTAAGTTGTAAGGTCTCAGGTGCCGCTTGCAAGGAATTCTCCTCAGCAGGCCTGACGTCCTCCAATGGATTGGCTGTCCTCTGATAGGCCAGGGCATAGTGCTGCACTAATTCCACAGCACCTTTAAACTGCTTGAGCTGAGGCCGTGCCATTGCCACAGAGTCAAAGCCAAACTTCCCATTCACATATTCAATGCGCAGATGGGTCGGTCCAAAACTAGTCCTCACAGAGAGGGTAAGAAGGTATGCAGGGTTTGAGCTCTTCCTCAACAAGAAAGTGCCCTCTAGGGCTGCATCAAGAACCTGCTTTGCGTCTGTTGCTGTTAAGGGCCCCCAATACCAACCTACAAAAAAGGCAAAAAAAAAAACAAAAAAAAACAAAAAAGAAAAGAAATGGTTAGTGATCGACAAGACAATTAGGACTAATTTATACATAACCTCAAAGAGCTGAAGTATCAAGAATATTCCCAAAGACACTAGTCTCTTATCCAAAATAAAAAAAACGTCTATTTTAGGTTCCTGTTCCAACAACAACAAAAAAACATGATTGTGCTGTATACCAGACTCGTTTAGGTGCAGCATTGCTTTATCAAATCTCTCGGCATCCACAGTTGATTCAAGTTGGCTGAGGTCCAGTTGATTTTTCGGCTGCACAGCTGTTAATGAAGATTTATTGGGTGCTGCTGGAAGAATCATAAGAGTCGTTGATGGTGGTACACCTCTGCCTTCTGACGATGATCGAGCAAAGGGCCTGAGTTTCCTTCGCCAGTCTCTCCAAAGTGTAGCCGGTTCAGTCTCAGTGGACTTACTCACGCATTGTGTGTGCCCCATCCAAAATCTTGAAAAACAAAACAAATTCATCATAAGCCCTTTGTTCACATGAGGGTATCATACTATAGGCCTGTTATTAAGATGGCCTAAGTATATTGTGCCTCTAGTCAAATTAGGTAATATTTGGAGAAAGGAAAGTCTCATGCCTAAAAATTGAAGTAAGAAAGGTAATCCATCTATAACAGCAGTGCATTCACCAAAATGCCTTTGTTGGTATTTTTTTATTTTTTATTTTAGTTGGGATGTTAAGCCTTCATTGCGCCAGAGGTAAGCCCGTATTCATGTAAAATCAGAGACATATCGGTTTAAGATACATTTTTTTCCTCAAATAAAGATTTTTACATCAAATGAAAACACAATTCTATAGTTCTAAGTAACACAACGAAGGGTTTAAGTCAATCTAGAATCTGTTTTTTGCTTTCCTGTAAAGTTGAAATTTTACGCCTGTCTGGTTCTAAGCCCTCAAAATAGGCCTGGTGGCCATTCTGAACGGTAAATTGCTGGCATATCAGGATGTTTTTTCAGGTTACATCGATAAACGTTAGCAGGGTAAGTGCCAGGTGCGTCATAACAAGAAGAACTGGTTGTCATGTTATTCGGATTCACAAGACTTTCGGGTCTAATTTGGTTAATAATTTCCCCCAAATACCACAAACATTCAGACTGTCTAATTGAACTAAACAGAAGTCAGAATTTAGCACACTAGTTGCACCCACTTTTTCTTGAAATTACAACAAAATGGGCTACAAATGCACCGAGGTAATAATTTGCTGCTAACGTTACTCACCTTATCAATCTTTTCACCTCGTTTCCTCGAAATTCACCAAATCACAACTTGTGACTTTCAAAACGCTGTTCGCAGCAAAGCCTACTGGTCGCTTAATTTCTAACAATATGTCTAAACTAAGCAATTAATTATTCGAATTGCGATTCTTTTTACGAAATATATAGGCTGTTTGAATAATTAGAGCACCTGGCTTTCTTCTTCTCTAGGACGAGTTATTTGCAGAGTCCGCTTAATCTAGGCTAGCTACTCGTTACAGAAATGTGCGACAGGAACCGAGTAGATCTCTTGGCTTCAGGATAAGGCGTGGAAGTGCCAAAAAATGAATTTTTAACGTTACTTCTTGTGTCCAGTCAAGCGAAATTATGGTTCATCTTATTCAGAATGTATCAATTCGAATTTAGGCTAAAACAAATAGCAATTAATATAATGTGAAATTGTTACCTATAAAACTACGCGCTGCCCTATTAAAATGTATACTCCTGTTGTCACCAGTCATCCCTAGTATTGAATCGACTTATCGCAGTCCGTGTAGGCCATTTTAAACAATGTTTCCCCTGTGTTAGAGCAGCGCTACACTTTCCAGGAACATTCTCAGAAAGGCTGGTCACGTGTGCATGATCTGATTTGGCTGTACTCCAATCCGCTCCCTAAGCGATGAAGTCACCAAATATATGGGCAGCGCGCAAAACTATAGGCGCCGTTATCTAACAAAGGGGATTTTTCATATAACATCCCTATGTGAAATATTTTTTAGTGGAAAATCGCTGAGTGTTTAAGAAAAACTAATAAAATAGCCCGCATTATGAAACAACCAAACATGACAGGACAGTTTGTGTAGTTGGGCAGTCATTCAAACAATGTTTATTAACCAAAACTTTGAATTTGTAAATAAATCCCTTGTAATAACATTTCTAATGTCTTTCGTTTATTGCCATGCCTTTTTTTATGTGGATATCCAACCATAGCCGCAGCGGTATCTAGTAGACCTAAATCTGAAAAACAGTAGGCCTATTACAGTCTGTTATAATCTTATTGTTTTGGCCTACTACCAAATGTGACATTTGGTGAAGTGTTCCAAATAAAAAAAATGCCTGGTGGTTAACTTTGGTTTCAAACATACAGAGTGTATAGTCAGAAATCAGGACATTTGGTTAGACAGGTCAAACAGGTCAATAGCATCATTGAAGGCAGGTAATACCAGCTGAAATTGATAGCCAAACTAAAACCTTTTCAATCCCCAAATACCTGGAAACAGTCATCCATTCATCTCATCCCGCTTAGACTACTGGAACACCCTGTAGGCATCACAATACAACATGAACCAATTCCAGATAGACTTTTTACACAAAAAAGAGCGAATGCATTTGGCCTGTACACCAGTTTTAACTCAGCTTCAGTAGATTCCAGAAAAATTTTAAATAGATTTTTTTTTTTTACTTTTTGTTTTTAAGTGCTGATTGGTTTGCCCCACCAGACATGCCTGAACTCCTGCCCCCACATTCTGCTCCCAAGTCACTCAGAACATAAAATCACTCCCTACAATCCCACGCTCGCGCCTCAAAATCTGGTAACTGAGCTTGTTCGCATAGCTGTTCCAAAGTTTTGGAATTTACTTTATTTACTCATTTATTTATGTTGCCATTGTACCACCATAACTGCATAAAATGCCTCTGTAATTTGTGGTCTATTATGTAATTTTATGTTATCACTGTCTTGGCTATGGTGCCTTACTTAATTCTGTGAAGCACTCCTCACATCCTGTTGTTTTTCAAGTCTGCCATACAAATAAATGACTTGACTTGACTTGGTCTTAAGCCAGCAAGCAAGCCTGCACAGGCCCATTTTAGGTCCACTTTGAGCTGGCGTTAAGGGCCCCAGTGAGCTGCCCACTCAGGGCTATTGAAATTTTGCTCATCGCTCAGTACTGGCAATGCCCAGACAGCCCTATAAAAATATATGAAATATATAGAAATATGTTGTAACTACATGACTGAACATTACTGTCAATTAATGAATAGTTTGCTAATGATTTGGAAGAAAATTTTTGAGACTTAGCCCAAAGATGGCTCCACAGACCGACTGTGAGGTAAGCTGGGAGGAATGAAAGAATTTCCTCAGTAGGCAGGTGTATCGGAGCGGTAGAAGAGCCTTTGGAGAGCTATGAAGCACAGAGTAAATGCTTGAGAATTAACTGTAAATTAATCCATGAATGAATCAATAAAGCCAAGCAGTAGAACAGAGCTGATAGAGAACACAGTTTTAATTGAGTGCGTCAGATATACATAACAACTTTGATTAAAGCATTAAGGCCAAGCAGCTGACACATAATTTCACAAAGAATATTTATTAACTCATTGATGACAATCAATAGCTAAGAGATGCAGAGCTATATGGCAGGCTTGCTACTGATTGTGTGATGTAATGGTAATGAAAGTGACGATGATGATGATGGCGATGAAGAAGGAAAGAAAGAATGATCTCTTAAAGCAACACGCCACCGTACTTCAGTATTGAAATATGTTCTTCCCCTAATTTACACGAGTTGATACATACCTGTTTTGTCTTTGTGCGTGCACGCAATCGTTCTGGTGCGCAATGTTACTTTCTTAGCATTTAGCTTATTAAGCAAATAGCTTTGAAGTTAGAAGCTACCAAGCAAATCCACGTCTTTCCTATTTACATGCGGATTACATGCTAATATTCTCAGAATTCTGTAACATGCTCCTTAAAGACAACTATTTTTTGTTTTGCCATTTTTTTTCTGTGCTTTTTTTAATGTTTTGAAAACAAAAAACTGTTTTGAACAGCTGTCTGTTGTGGTGTTTTATATAATGATAGTGTATTTTATGTGTTCTACTGTATGTTAAGCGGTGATATTCTGGCACCCACAGCTGCCGGCAATGCACTGTATCACTGTTTGCAGTGAAATACTGTAAAAATTTGATAGTTCTGCTGTAATAGATTTTACAGAAAGTATTGTTTTTCACAGTACAATACTGCATATATTAACAGAAATTAACCATAAAATATGTGTCATGGACAGTTATTCACCTTAAAACAACAGTTTTGAACTATAAATTGGAACAGTTATATTGTTGTGAACTGCATTTTGAAGATGTTGAAGATGTTTGAAGTTGATCAGTTGAAGATGTTTTATGGTCTTTTTAGGAATGCCTGTGAAAAGACCATTACAGTAATCAACCCTACTGGAGATAAAGGCATGGATACATTTTTCCAAATCATTTTTTGACATTAGACCTCTCAGTTTGGTGATGTTTCTTAAGTGATAAAAGGCTGATTTGGTGATAGCCTTCATGTGACTGCTGAAGTTTAGATCACTGTCAATGATGATGCCAAGATTTTTAACAGACTCTTTTGCTTTAAGCCCTTTAGTTTCAAGGACAGAGGAAATTTTGAGCATTGACTCCTTCTTTCCAAAAATAATTACTTCAGTTTTGTCTGTGTTAAGCTGGAGGAAATTTTGTCACATCCAGTTGTTAATTTGGTCCAAGCATTGATAGAGACATTCAAGGGGGGCAAAGTCATTAGGTGACAAAGCAAAATAAATCCGGGTGTCTTCGGCATAGTTATGATAAGAGATTGAGTTGTTCATGATAAGTTGTCCAGGTGGGAGCATATAGAGGTTAAAAAGCAATGGTCCAAGGATTGACCCCTGGGGGACACCACAGGTCAATGACATAGGTCTTGCAGTACAGTTGCCCATGGCAACAAAGGAACTTCTATTTAGTATGATTTTAGCCATTTGAGAACTATACCAGAAAACCCAACCCAGTGTTCAAGTCGATGTAGCAGTATGTTGTGATCAACAGTATCAAAAGCAGCGCTGAGGTCTAGTAACACCACGATAGATGTTTTGCCTGCATCAGTATTAAGCCGTATGTAATTTACAACTTTAACAAACGCTGTTTCAGTGCTTTGATTAGCCCGGAAACCTGACTGGAACTTATCAAAACAACAATTAGATGTCAAGAAAGCAGTTAATTGATTGAATAATATTTTTTCAATTATCTTTACAACGAATGGTAGATTTGATATTGGCCTGTAGTTGTTAAGCACTGAAACATCCAGTTTATTCTTTTTCAGCAGTGGTCTAACAACTGCTGTTTTTAGTGATTTAGGGAAAATGCCACTTTGCAAAGATGAATTTATAATCTGGAGGACGTCAGGTGCCACAAGGTGTAGAACAGTTTTTAAAAAGCTGGTTGGCAGAATGTCCAATTGGGATGTGGAAGAGCTTAGATTTTGTACTGTTTTCTCAAGCGTTTCATAGTCAATAAAGCTAAATGTTGACAATATGTTTTGTTCCCCTCTCTTTGAAGACATTGGTTCTAGCGTTTCAGATATTTGTGAAGTTATGTTCAGTCTTATTTTATCAATTTTACCTCTGAAAAGGTAAAAAGATGCAAACTCATTGCATTTATCCACTGAGAGCAGTTCAGGTGCTAATTGTGATGGTTTATTTGTTAGCTTCTCAACTGTAGAAAATAGTACACGAACAAGTTCTTATTGATAATGTTGGAGAAAAAAGACAGTCTTGCTTTACAAATTTCATAGTTATATTTGCTTAGCATCTCTTAATGGATGATCCTGCGTTAATAATCCCATTAATAATCCCATCATTAGCCATTTAATCAAAGTGACTACAAGGCTGGTAAATTAATTTTAAAAAGTTGTCTGGGGTGACTTATCAAATAAATGGCAAGTTCTGTTTCCCAAAGCTCTTCTTTTGAATCCTCCTGTCTCCTCTTAGTATTACTTCCTATTTATTTCCTTGTCACTTCCTAGTCCTTTTCTCCTTTGTTTATTCCTGCCATGTGTTGCTATATAGCTCTGCCCCTCATCTGTATCTAGGCTTGTTCCTTTTTAGTTTCGTTAGTTTATCCACCCTTTTACCTGGTACTGGTTCTACCTTATCTCCATGTTTATTTAAACATGTTTGGTCTCTTGTCGGTCATTGTCTCATGTCAGAACCTCAGTTAATGTCATAGTTCCCATGTTCCTGTGTCTTTGTTGTTCCTGTGTTTTTCTTGCTCTTGTGACTAAATCATTGTTTGTGTGAAACTTGCTGCACCTGGGTCCTTATTGACGTAAATTAATGAAAAGCGATGCAGAGTAAGGAAACACTTCCTCAATATCCTGTTAACAAATATTCACTCTAAGGGTGAGGTCACATCCCGCTCTTTTTTTTTTTGTCCACATCTCCTTCTCACAGCAGCTGGGTTATGCAGGATATGTAGTAGACATGACCAAGTGACCGTATGAAGAAAATAGACAAATGGACGATCTTACTGCAGGACTACTCAGCTATCTGTGATCTACTAAACGATCTGTTAAACACAGCTATATGAGCATATCAATTCACATCTCATTATATACTCACTTACTGTTCTCACCTTCTGGAACTATGATCCACACACGAAATGCATTGCTGCAACTGATAGGAGTCTGATGTGTTAGATAATGCTGAACTAATAATGAATTGAGTACCATTATTAAAAAGTGTTACCTTAATATTAATATATTACATAGTTCACGATATGATGCCAAGATAATGCTAATCAGCACTGATAAGCTTTCTGTCTCGTAGTAGGTCCATGGGGTTCATACCTAGGTACTTTCTGTTTTCATTTTCATTCACTTTCATTTTTGCAATACTGTAATATAAGCTGACTGTAGTATGTGTGTTTATGTGTTTGTGCGCATGCATGTGTTTCTGTGTGTATGTGATTTCAGGCACATCCATAGTTGCTTTAATGCTTTAATACATTTTTTTTGCAAAATCACTAAAATAATAAATGGTCTAAAATATTGTCATTGCCGTAAAAAGCATGGTAGAATTTAATGATTGAAGAGTTATAACACATATTTCTTTAATAATATGTTACACTTTCAAACGAAAATATATTTGCGATTCAAAATATGTTTTCTGGGGAATTAAGTCAGTGGGAGGCATTTGTTTGTCATTGTGGTTTTCACTGTAATGCACTGGGGTAAACACTGTATATTGACTTACCTGCACGTGCTGGAGGAGTACTGTTGTGTTTAAACTTGGTGCAACTATTACAGGTTATGTGAGATGTGAAACTGCAAAATGTACACAACATTTTCATAACTATATTATTATAGGCTACATAGGCAAAGACAAAAAGTTACCGTGATGAAAGATGTGTGTCGTGTTAGAGAGTGTGAATTGCTTTCTATTACGCTCTATGAGTGTTACCAACTCACTGAGAAGCTATACAGCTGCACTTCAATCAATAGCGTCAGTGAGGTCATGGCTCAAGCACTGTGTTGTCACTCAGAACATGTGGTGCATGGCTAGCAAGTGTCTTTGGTATCTCACAAGCATTTTTTTGCCATCTGACAGAGGATAAGTGCTTGATTTAGTCAACTTCATCAGCGAATAATCAGCAGTGGTGTAAAACCGAACGGATGCACCTTTGGAACATAAAAGGGACCCATCTTTGAAAGCAATGACGCAAGCTTCACGACAGGAGTCAGCGTGTGTGACCTCATTCTTTCTTGTTGGGAGGACACTCTGAGGTGAAGCGCATCAGTGTCAGAGAAAGAACATGGAGACGTGTGCACATTTTTCTGCCATGCAAGAGAACCCAACAGGAAACAGTCTTGGAACTATACAGCTGGAGTGGTATTATTCACCTGCAAAGAACCAGTCACTGTATGGAGGAACTGAGGACGCGATGAAAACACTTGACTGCTCAATTTGTTGGAGGGTGGTAGACTGCGGCATGTGTTTGAAATTTAAGTCTTTTACGCTGCAAACTCTGAAGGAATGGACGATTATTATCAGATATAGTCGTTCTACCACATTCAGTCCTATCTTTTACCAAGGCTCTGCTGGAAACTCCATTGGTTACAGAGATGCAGCTAAAAGGACAACAGACTTTTCCATGGACTGACATAGCAGCAGTCATTTAGAGCTGGCCACGGCCACTTCACCGAGGCATTGCTTGCTTCTCAATGCTTTGAGCCAGGTCACTAAAATGAAATAATTTTGTACAGACATTTCATTGCATTTTGGTGTTGTAGTCATAACACTGTGCTCAAAACAGCCAAAGGCCAACCATCAGCAATCTAGGCATGCAATGCACAGAGATTAGGACAGGAAGTAAAATCCTAGAGGAGACAGCAGACAGGTGATCAAAAGACAGAACGGCCACAAACTTTTTTAGTGTTGGTCTGATCCACAGTAGTTACAGGTTGAGCTACAGTAGATGAATGAGGCGCAAGCACAGAAGGATAAGCAGATGGCACAGGACAATGAGAGGGTGAGGGTTTTACAGACGGTAGAGGTCTTACGTTGGTGGAGTGCAGAGCAGTAGACACGACCCGCACAGGCATTGCATGGTCTCCAGTAATGCATTTGCTTGTAAATTTGCAGATTCGATCTGAGTGACAAGGTTAAGGGCTTCCTGCAAGTTCAAGTCAGCTTCAAGAAGCAATTTTTCTCATATACAAGGATTTTTGTTTTGTTTTGCACTAACCAAGTCAGGCAAATCGTAAACACTTCACAGATTACGCTTTCACATGGTGCTCAGAACATTTCTGTGCCGTGCAAAATATATTTTCTAGTACCCACAGTCTAGGAATCACAGTATAACTTTGACTGGCCTGCTTATCCAAAGCAATGAAGGAGAAGTGCACGTCCACACATTCGTGCCGGTTCCCCACGTTTTTGCAGAAACAGAGAAAGACATCAAAGCATGGTTGTTATGTTTTTAAAATATGTATGATGTAGAAACTGAACTAAGATAAACTCTACTCATGAAGAAGTCAGTAAGAGGAAGACACCAGTAATCCATTCCGCATTTTATCTTCTTCTGCAATCCACTCTAATAACCTTGTACATTACATGTTACATTCAGTAATGATTGTACATTATGCATTGATGCCACCTACTGGGACATGTAGGGTACATAACACAACATGCGCAAGTGAAACTTTCGTTCAAAAGGAGAATTACACAGGTAGCTGTGTATGACCACTAGCATTCTTTTAAATATAGGCTATCATATGTGCAATGATGTTCTTAACGTTCGATTTCATGTGTAGAGACTCTATAATAATGCTACCGCAAAATTATTACTATGTCAATATGTCAATTAATGCTATATGTCTAGTTGTTTTGAAGTATTTTAAAAATAGTGAATTGGATGCCCCAAAAACTGCTTTAAAAAATTATTAAATCCCTGACCAATTGTATTTCATTAGACCAATTGTACCCCATAAGACACACTCCAGCCAATAAGAAAAAGATTATTTGATTTATTAGTAGAATATAAGGAAGTGAAGATGACAAGAACCCAAGCATGAGCCATGTGAACAATACAATGTTAGAGCTAAACAGTAAAGCAAGGGATCAATATTGCAGATAACGATTACTTTTTTCTAAGAATTTAAACAATTTCTTATGAATATTTCAATAGTCTTTAAAATCTGTTACAATGATCATGACATGTTTAACTGACCAATAAAGGGATAGAAGAATCTTTAATTCCTCCTATTGTTCTACTGTATAATGGGAAGTAGAGAGACATAATTGAAAATTACAAATAAAAAAAGAAATAAATGAGTGAATGTCTATCAAAATGCATCTTTATTAGCGCAGTCCAGCTGTGGGGTTCACACACAACGATATCATTAATTCAACCAACTTGTTTGTATTATTTTAGGGAGCTAAGAACCAAGATTTTGAATGTAAAAGGCCTACAGTCTACTGTCTTTGATGTTATACGACTTGGTCTGGCTGGACTGGATATGTTATGTAGCCTAAAATCGCACAATTCTTTGCAAAAGTTTTTATTTTCTGCCACCCCCTCTCCATGTTGCCATCGCCCCTTGGATAATTTTAATGCTGGCGATGGACATGACTTATGACTTAGTCTTAAAGCCTCTATGTGTAGGATCGTATCAGAATTCCCCATCTATCGGCGAAGTGGTATACTGCATACGTTTGAATAAAATGTATTAGCCCTCCCCTTCCCACAATCCTAATTTCTTGCTACGGAGGCCGAACGCTCGCTCGCTCGCTCGCTCTTATCTCAGTTTCTGCTACTCAGTCTCTGAACGGAAACACGAAAGGCGGAGCTGAATATACAATACTGCTCTCCCCTACAAGAACCCGTACTTTTGAAAATGGCGGCGCAAAATGGATATTCTTCTTTGGTCCCCAGCCATATCTATATATAAATGGAAATTACCAAGTTTACCGGAACACTACAATTTATTCATGGAGGTAATTACCATCGTTTTACATTATATTTTTAAAATAAAAAATATATTTTTAATAAAAGACAAAGATAAATAGAAGATAAATCCTACACATAGAGGCTTTAAATTACAAGTCCTTTGACTCCAACTCTAGACTGAGACTAAGAGTCAAGACTGAGTAGTTTTTATTTTTGAGTCGAGATTGAAGCACTATAAGACTATGTGTCTTTTTAGTTGGCAGACAGCTGATGGGTGGGGCTGCATAGCACTGGCATTATTATTCCCTTCACTACCCAGGTCTGTGGCTGCAGACAATGACAAGGCTGTGACAATAATAGCTTATGGCAATCAATGTCTGCAAATGACATCAGTTGTTTTTATTACCTTTTTTTCTAATTACAACAAGACTTACACTAGTTGTTCATTGTTAATGGTCAAGAAATCAAAGAAGTTTGTTGCCATGTCTAGTAATAGTAAACTTGTTATAGAAATGCTGTAAAATTATACCTATTGTCAATCAATGTGTGCATAATGGATAGTTGGGCCAGGAAGAAGTCATATAAAGTGTATAGTGCAGTAGGAGAAGCACTGGTGTGTGTATGGTGGGGGAAGTATGTGACAAAGGGATGCATAGAGAGAGGGGGTGGGCTGATATAAAGGTCATAAATAGTGTGAAGAAAGTCAAAATCTGCGTGTGTCTGTATGGTTGAGTGGTGGTGGTGGGTTCAAATGGCAGTACTCTCACACATTATAACAGCAACAGAAGGAAAAACTCATAGGAAGAAACATCCATGGGCAAATTCGTGGCTCGATTGGCAAACTCAACTGTCAGGGGTCATGCAGAAAGGATGAGTGTTGGAATGTGGGATGGGGCTCTTGTCCTCCCAAAGGCTGAATCAAGGTGGATTTATATTTCTCCGACACATTGATCCCTTCACAGATGTCTGCATCGCCCACCGTGCCTCTTCAAACTACCCTTTCTAACTAAAAAGTGAAACCTTAAAATGCAATAATTTTATCCAACCTTTCATTCACTGTCCAAGTATTGGATTAATAAAATAAAAAATAAATCTCAAGTCATAATTTTGGTCCCCACAAATTCCCAAGTCTCTGCTAATAGACTGCATCACCTCATATGGTAAATCCCATGCATAGTACCTGTGTCAAACTTGACTCTCAACTCCTTGAGAAATAGATCAGCTCTGTCATTTAGAAACCATTGTGTCAAGAAACATCTCCAAATTACAATTCCATTCAATTCCACTGCTTGTTTTTAGGATCATAATGGACAGACACCATCTCATATTACTAATTTACACCCATATCCCCTTTTTTCATCTCTTGACAAACAAGGTTTTGTCTTACCATTAAATGTTGTTGAATATTGGCAGAAAAAAAAAACAGACAGATCAATTCTACTATAGTATCGCTTTCATGTAGCACTTCTTGGAGCTAAGCAAAGACAGAAAGGACAGGGCCATTCCATGTGTGTCGTAAGATATCTGAGAATTGCTAACATGACTATGTGGCTGTTTTTATTGCCCAACAGACAACCATGGAAATGGGTACTCAGGACACCTCAGATGTTGGCTTGGACATTATAAGGGGGTTCCATTCACAATTTTACTGCGAGTGAGGGCTCTATAAATGCTGTGATGACACACCACCTCCTTCCACTCAGGACAGAAACACATTCAAGAGAGAGTAATATGCTACCAAAGTGCAATATTGCCTTGAAGCTGTCTGCTAATGTAAATTTCCACCAAAATAAATGAAACCCCAATGGCAGTAGGTGAAGAATTGTAAAACTGGAAGAATTCGCTAAGGGCTGTGAGCAGGAGGCCACCAGTAGGGACAGTAAGATGCATGGTTTGTCAGGGCAGAATATCTTTTGAGCTTAACAAAGTAATAAAAAATTAAGTTTCTGCTTTCCTGACTAATCGTATGGTGATTGTAGCATATACAATTAGACAACCGTTATTAGCATGTTAAAAGAGTAGAACAGTTTAGGTCAGTCAGGCTGCTACAGTAGGCTATCTTATTGTATTCACAAAATCTCAGCGTTCATAGCAGTACCATTGACGTTTTGAACGTTGCAACGTATTTTACGTAACTAGACAGTACTAGTCACAGTAATGGCGTCTGTGCCAGAGAAGCTCTGTGGTCTATCAACATGAAGCGAAGGAGGGGTTCCTTATAGTAATTACAAACCTTTAAAAAGGTTTCTTTGAGCAGGCTATTTAACAATAATAGCGGCCTTCTCAAAAGAGTAGAATTAAAAATTTCTCCAACGAAATGATGAAGTTGAAGTCGAACCAGACTCGCACCTACGACGGAGATGGCTACAAGAAACGGGCCGCCTGTCTGTGCTTCAGAAGTGAGAGTGAGGAGGAGGTAACGTAAGGCCGAGGTTATGGGGTTGGGTCTGGGCCGCAGTTTATGGTAATAGCCAGTCAGACTGCAGTCGTTGGTAGTGCCGAATCTGCGTGTGCTGAATATGAGTGAATTATTGTCATTATGAATCTAATAATTGCTAACATGAAACTCCTCACAGAAAAGTCCTGGCAAAATTGTAAGCATTTTCATTATTCTGTTAATCCAAAGTGTCCAAACAACGGCAGAGCTTCATCCATAGCTAGGTTAGCTCGGTAGCTAGCTAGCACACTGCCAATGCTAGCGGATGCTCCGAATTCACGGTCCATCGTTGGTGTTTTAAACCGGCATCGAGGCCTTGCATGTAGTTTCCAATGTTTCCATTATATAAGTTATAGCACATTCGCGTAGGTGGCAGAGGACAAATGCTTGAAGGTGTTGTTCATCGATCATTTTGTTTGTTATTTTTGTGTAGTGAGGCATCATCTTTGATCTAACAGGCTAACGGCTCTTCGTCGAGCCTGGCTAATATTTGTTAGAAATCACATGCGGTATATTTTGGTCTGTAATTTTGTTCAGCAAGATATCAGCAATTGCTATAACGGTATGTTAAATTTATCTAGATATTGAAGTAATGACAAAGGGGCGACATAACAATAACATTAAACGTCTGACGAGGAGTAACCTTCGTTCCGTTGCTTTGGGCTTAGCCACATGCAAGAACAGTAAAATCTACGTGCTGGACCACACACCCACATTGACAGCTTCAGGTTCTGTCTGGTAGTCTTTGTCTCATTGTTGACTGGCTCTTTTTTTGTGCAGGTATTGTTAGTGAGCAGTAGTCGGCATCCAGACAAATGGATTGTGCCTGGAGGGGGAATGGAACCAGATGAAGAGCCCAGTGTTGCTGCAGTTCGGGAAGTGTGTGAGGAGGCAAGTCACAAGCTTTCTTTGACGCATTCACTATAACGGCAGTTTTGAAAATCTTGAACAAATGATTAGGAATTGGAAATGTGGTGAAGGTGAATTTTTAGCGAGAATGACTTGGCAAATAAAAAAAAAATGATATAATTTAGTAATTTGCAAATATATTGCAAAAATATATTCTGTGTAGGCTAGGGCCACTGTTCATAGTGAAGGCTTATACTGGTTGCCAAACAGCACCCTGAATATCTGCTATCTGGGATCTAACAATGCCTGTAGGTGAAGCTTTACATTCAATCACTAAGAAATCTTTTATAAAAAAAAAAAAATTAAGGATATTATCTGACATGGTTATAAATAATTGTAGCTAATCAATTTTATTAGGTTGTCAAGTCATTTTAATTATGGCAAAAGACCATATAACACGTTTACAGCAATTATCATTTAAATGACCACTAGCATGACTTATGTTTTTAATCATTTATCATTTTTGAAATAACTGGCAAAAGAACCACTGTTTTTAGCATGAAATGAAGTGTAATTCCAAAGCATGCCTGTTTCACAGCCTGACAGAACTGTATGTCGCCATTCCACGTGTCAGACTTCATTCAGTTCTTCAGAAATGAACACAGACATAGAGAATAAATATAGTATGGCTGTCTGAAAGCCTCTATTGGAAAGTTTAGTGGCAGTTGGTATGCTTATAAGGTTCATTTCAGGCAATGTGTGTAGTGTTTACACAACAAAAATATGTTACTAAAGTTATGGCCATGCACTAACTTAATAATACCAGAAATGTTGTACATGTAATGGGCCTGTTCTTAGTTAGCGATTTACTTTGTCATTTACAGCTTTGTAATAAGTCTCTAAGATGGCTGTCACCATAACTTCAAAGCTTGATTTGGTCAATTTTCTCCCTTATACAGTCTGCTACTGCTCTTATTATCTTGTTGCATTTGTCGCTTTTGCTATAGCTAGTCAGTTGTACCCTAGGATTTCAAACAATATTGTGCCAGTTGGTTTTTAAGCCTTTGAAATATGCATTCCCTATTAGGGCTGCAACTCAGTTATTTTAGTAGTTGTAGTAGTCTTAGTAAATTAATGAAAAGAATGCCACTGAAACCATCACCTGTGAACCTTGAACTTTTATGTTGTTTTTGTGTGTTTATTGTCAGATCAAATTAGGACTGACTAAAGGACTCTTTACATTAAAGTCAAATTGAAAAGTCTTGTTGGTGTCTTAAAGTCAGCAGGTAACGTAACTGCCAACATACTTACAACGAGACTGGTCCCAGAGAATGGCCTGATGGGGCTCATAAAGACTTATCATGTAAAGCTGTAATCATGTAACTCGAATGGGCAACTTAGGAGTTGCATTACATCACGTCTCCTCTTCATTTCAAAATCAGATGGTTCTGCCCTCTTTTCCTATATGAAAAGTTAATACATTAATGAAGGCTATACCCAGACTGGAGGATTGCGTTAATGATTTCGGAGGGTTGAGTTTGTTTCCACGTTTGGCATTTTTATAGGATTGGCAGATTACCTGGTCGGATTAATGGTATTGTTTTTTTTCTAACCTTAGATGGACTCTACAGGTGTGTAGTTTCTGGCATGAAGAATGCACCTGTTATGTGAGTGTGTATAATATCAATGATTTGGTAGTGTGTGGTGGCACCCAGGTCACATTGAATCACTATTTATGGCCTAGTTATTAATCTACCAAAATGTGAACTAAGTAAAGGGCAGCTTCCATACCTTGTTCATCTAGTGGGTCCAGGAGTCAGTGTCAAGTGCTGCTAATATCCAAGCTAGGGCTGGGCAATTTTACCAAAAATAAAAATCTCAGATTTTTTTTTTTTTAATTCGAGTTTCGATTTTTTTTTTTTTTTTCAAAGCTCAAAAAAATAATTGCAGACATCAAATGTCAGTGCAACTATACTGCTGCAGCTATGCTGCTCAAACAAATAAAGGGAACACTTAAACAACACAATGTAACTCCCAAGTCAATCACACTTCTCTTAAAACCAAACTGTCCACTTGAGAAGCAACACTGATTGACAATCAATTGATTTTGTTGTCAGCACATTCAAATATGTAAAGATCAAAGTATTGAATAAGAATATTTCATTCATTCAGATTTAGGATGTGTTATTTTAGTGTTCCCTTTATTTTGTGAGTAGTGTATATAAACACACTGACAATACAAGGTAAATGAGGCTCTGTGTCATTCAACATTCAGATTTTACGTTTTAACCCTCGCTTTTAAGTTTTAAACCTTGCATTTCAAAAGAATGGGCAGCATGTCTGTTGCAGTGTGTAACGTGATGGCCTTTCCATCCCACTCCCTTTTTATCATACGGCACGCAGTTTGTAAAAGTCTCCTCTTGGGATGGCAAAAACTAAAAGTACCCCTGACCGACCACCATGTCTCATTAGTCCGTTGAAACCAGTTAACCTGTCAGATTTGTTATCCTAGGGCTAAACTGAATGTGTTACGGCACCGTTAAGCCAAGCCGTCAAAATGCAATTAAAAGACCGGTTTATTTTTTTGGAATGTTGATGAAGCCCGCTAACTGTTAGTCTACGGCAGATGCGGCTTATACTTAACTGTACACATCGGTACCGTAGGCTATCAGGTGTAGCAACCTGTTTGAAGCTAATTTGAAACATTGCCTTGGCTCATAAGAAAATGACCGCTCTGATGAGACCCTGCATCTTTAGTTTGAGGAGACGGCCCTAATCCAAGCCATCGCTAATATCCCTTCTCTAAAGAGCCATAGACCAGCCAACGGTTATTTTGTCTTGAGAACCTGTGCTGCAAGCTCCAGATTTTCAAATGCTATTTCACTGGCCTGAGATGCTTGCAAAGTAGGAATAGGGGCTGTACTACTTCACACTGGTTGCAGGAGTTGATGAATGAGTTGATGAATGAGTTGTGTACAACAGCAGTTCAGCATCTTTAGTGGAAGGAGGGGTTGATGTGATTGTTTTTACTGAGTATAACCCTCTAACGTCCTTGGCTAAGTTTAAGGGCCCTAATCAGTGATTCTTCAGCTGGAATTTAGTGTTACAACCTCCCGACCTTGTGATTTGTTGTCTTCCTGGAAAGGACAACTCTTGTCTACAATTTGTGTTTCAGTTGAAGGTTAGGGCACTCCAGAAAAGGGTTATAGCTATGTTACCATTGTGGTTGTAGCTGGAATTCATGGATACTGTTGTAAATACAGACCGTGGCTGATAATTAACTTGGAGGTTCTCATTTCAAGTAAATATAAAAGAAACTAGAAAAAATGGAAAAAGTTTGTAGAGGGGTGTAAACATAGGTCTAGACCAGTGAGACCATAGCTTGGGTCCCAGGTAAGCTGGTGCTCTGGTTCACGCTTCTACCTAGCTTCTTGCACTCCAACTAGCACAATATGATATGCATATATGTAAGGGTGGTTTCCATTTTTCTACCCTAAGAGTTTTTGCTTTGTGCACTGCTCTGCCGTGCATGTTCTTGTAAAGGAAAATATAATTTTTTGTAACTGAACTGCAATTTTATAGTTTCTGTAGAAGGCTGTTTTGTAGATGTCATTCATGAATAATTTTGAAAAGGTTGTTGATAGTTAAAAATATTAAATAAAAGATCAGTTATGGAGTCATGACTGTTGCCCTGAAACACAAATTGATTGGCCAGGGTTGTTTGTGGCAATAACTTTTTACTGTCTCTCATGCCTCTGATGCTAAAAACACTCTGCAATTGTCCATCACTTGGTATAGCAATTCACCAACTAATGCACTGGCTAGAAAGCTGAAACTGGTATATATTTTAAATGAAGTAGCAATAATATCTGAGTTCTGAGAATACCTGAGTTTAGAACATGTTTTTAGGTAATTCATACTCTCTCCTGAATACTCTCTCCCTCTCCTGTGTCTGCTGTGCCCGGGGGCCCAAAAGGTTGGAATCACCTCATGCATTCCAAAGAAAGAGTAGAAATACTCACAGCTAGATTTATCTAGCACAGATGCACAATTCCATTATGCTTTGCTGCTTGCATGACCCAAAAAGGGCCAGCAAAAGAAAATGTTTATCCAGTGATAATTGATGAACATCCGTGTATTTAAACATTCAGGGCAACATCCAGATAAACCACTGTCTTCAGAGAAAGTACCTTGAGAAGTTTCAGAAGTGTACATACAATTTGTTCAAAATCAGCGGAGTTTTTTCTTTAAAGCGCCAATGTGTAAAATGTTAGTTTAGTTTAATGTTCGTTTGCGCCATGCAGTTCAAAGTATGTATTGCAGCTACGGTAGCCTTCGCTTTTCAAAACGCCAATATGTCAAAAGTCTAGCTAAAAGCAGTTGTAACAAGTGACAATATAAATGAGAAATTATAATTTTTTTCTTTGAATAAGACTAGTGAGATGTGGACATTGTAGGTCTGTGTATCACAACTTGACCGAAAGCGAATGAAAAGCCACTTCTGCCACGGTTCAGTAAGACAGAATGGCTGCTTTTGTATCAGACGAACATCCCCTCTTCCCCTCTCTTACTCTGTAACGTTATAACATTATAACTATTACAACTAGCTCACAGCTTACTCGCATTCAAGTGCAGAGTGGAATATAATAGCACGTCATTTCATAAAATTATAACACAAAGCTTGCCACTTCGTGAAAAAACAACGGTTAGCCTAATGAGGGGATAGACAACGATTTTTACTTGTTTGTTACAAAACCTGTAGCTTGTCAAACAGAGTGGCTATGAAATTAGGCTATGTAAAATAGCTTAGATGAAGCTAAATGAATAAATAAATAGCACTTCTGGTACTGTTTTTCATTGCAGGTAAATCTACCCAGTCAACATTATAACATCCCAAACATTGGGGAGCCTTACAGAACAAACGTTAGCTTCAGGCATATAACCTAGTCGTTTGCCACAGGCGAAGAGCATATTGTTTCAATTGAAGTTAGACAACGGAAAGCATACAGCCACTAGACGATCCTGCAATTAAACAATTAATCGTGTTCCTTCATCTTGCATGCATTCATGATTTATGTCATTCACATCTAATGTTAGGGAATTAGCAGCTCCTATGTTCTCTTTTTTTTCTGATGTCACTGGTCTTGCTCTTTTCAATATCCTTTTTCTTTTTTGGGAGAAGACGCCTTTTCCTGAAATTCGGATTTTGAGTACGTGTGATCCGCCTTGTTTTCTTTTTCAGAACTTGGCGGGCGACTGTCGCATAGCATTACCCGAGATTCACGTGACTGCGTAAAACGTGAACTGCAAAGCCGAAGCCGGTGTATTATGTCCCTTACCTGCTAATGTATTTCAAGATGGCAAATGACTATAGAGCGACACCACCCATTCATGCCTATGTAAATCGACTATTTAGAATATTTGAAATTTATGGTGGTGGTTTAGATTATGAACAGCTAAAAATGCTACACATTGTACCTTTAAATTGTTTCTTAAAAAAAAATGTTGTTGTCAATGTTGTTTTTGGATTCTCTAGCAGGTGGTAAAGTTTTCTATCTCAACTTGAACGAACTCTGAGAAAAATCATCTGGCTACATAAGTTTTCCAGTGACATTTGTGCCATTAGAGCAAGTGTCCACTGATCTGTGGCACCAGCAATCATTTAGTCTTTCTTCTTTGTAGCATTCACCTAAATTGAGCATTTTTTTCCTTACAGTTGTGGGTCATAAGCCCACATGTTAAAATGGAAATAGAATAGTGTAATAGATGAGTTAGTTATAGAATACCTGTGAGCTAGGTCTACTGTCTTTGCTGCAGTGCTGGCAGCAGCTTTGTTCAAAAGATCCAATAGAGGCTACGTTTATAATGGCCTACATTTATTTACTTACTTTTAGCCTTCTTTAAATGACAAAAACATGTTTCCTGACTATTTAAACTGTTTGCTAAAAATCCGAAATGCCCCTTACTGTAAGTAATTTGCGAGTGTGCATAGGCTACAGTACATGCACGTGGGGGTGTTTTTTTTTTTTTTGTTGTTGTTTTTTTTCCTCTCCAAAAATACAGTGTAAGTAAGACACCCCACTGCAAGTACCCTACTGCCGCAAGGTGGGGTGGTTGAAAAATTTCAGATCACAAAAAGTCATTTGTGAGCTGCAATATGTGTCAAGCCATTTCTTTAGGTTTTAATTCATTTGAGCTGATTGTGTTGTGTGTGTGTATATATAGTATAGTATATAGTGTCAATAGATTGTTGTGACACTTTTCACCCTATTATTGTTGTCCATATGTTGTTACCTTATCATTATTAATTAAATAATAACATTATCACGGCAGTAAGATCTTGGATAAAGTTTTATATCTTTGCCGCAATGCTTCTAAATTCCTCTAAAAAACACCACAGCCAGACCTTTCTACATGGCTGATCAACATACCTGTATGGCTGCTCTTGTAGGTGGTAGGATTTGATCATGTAGGGCAAACTCGCCTTGCCTAACTCCTACAGCCAGACCCTGTCAGTGCTAACATGAGTGATTTCAGACCCATTTTACTGTTGGGAAGCGGTAAAATTGGCATAGTGGTTCATTGCTAAATTTCAATTGTCTATGTGAGGATCAGTTTAAATAAAACATATATACTCTTATGTGCATGATATTATATTTATATTTATATATATCTTTGCATAAAAACCAGTGTACGCATAACAGATACTGATAAATCATTGATTGTAATGTGAATAAGAAGCGAATGAAATGACAAGAGTGTGGCTCGTGGCGGGCCTTCTTTCCACAAGACTAAACTAATTAGGCAGATTCCAAGAAAACTGGTCTCTGATGAAATCTAAACAGAGACTCTTCACACTTCCGTCTCAATCCTCTTAGATTGGTATGTGTCTTAGATTTGTATGAGAGAAACATTTATCTGTAGAAAAAAAAATCTTTACTTAGTGTCTAAATGACAATGACCCATCCCTAATTTTGTTTAGTGCTGCCAATTACTAGCTTGTCATTGCAAAGCATGTTTTTCCCCATGGAACTGTCATTCCACAGAAATTACTTACAGCAAGTGTCTGAAAATGAATTCTTACACCAATTTGTGTTGTATGTAAAAGGTAGTTGGTTCTCATTGTATGTTGTCATTATTGTGTTGTAAGCTGTGAATCATTGAAATGCCGCTTATGGTCACAGGTTAGTTGGGGATGGGTAGTAATTTTGCCCTCATGGCCTTCAGAATTCTTCAGAGAATTTCATGGAAGTTCTTTTTGTGGGAGCTTTTCTTGCAGTCTCTTCTCTTTTTTTGAACGCAAGAACTTTTTTTTTCCTAGAAATCTGGCTTAGACTGACCTGATTTGACCTAGCATTCTTAGCTGTAGAATACAAACAGACACCTTTTTGTGAGGGGATGAGACACTGCTTCCTCTCAGCATTTTTCAATCTGTCTTTGCACTTAAACATTACTTCCACATTAGAACAGAAACGAAGATGATGATGTTGAATCAGGACCCAATATATGTTATTGCCTTTCTCTCCAGTTATACAAGTAGCTGTATAAATAGGCTAATGTGAAACTGTAACCCCAAGGAGTGGGTACACAAGTGACGCCATTGCAAGCTAATCCTGGCCCCTTCCATTCCTGTTGTCATTCATATGAGGATCGAGGCCACCTCATATTTCAGAATCAACCATCAGTTGCCATGAGCCTCTATGGAAAGCTAAACCTGCCCTTATTTGTTGCTATATTTTGCTGACGGTATTCTGATCATTTAAAACAGGAACTTCTGATTTAAGATTTTATTCACAGATTGGATCCTATAAACACATACATAAATACCTATGTATTTATTTGATTCTAACTATTCCCTGTTTTCTTATTGTAAATGTGATTCCTTTTGTTTCTTCTTTAGGCTGGAGTCAAGGGGACATTAGGCCGATTAGTAGGAATCTTTGAGGTAAGGTCGATTTGTTGATCAAATTCTATTGTTTCCATAGCATACAACATTTCCTTATTTACTTCAGCGTGTCAAGAGATGTCAAAACAAATTTTTGCGCTAGAACTCCACAGATTCCATGAGGCTAATCTGAAAGGCTTTACACTTTAATTAATGCGGACTATAATAGGTTGTCAAAATGTGAAGATGGTGATTTGTTGACATCTGGAATGCCTTACATGTTTAGGCATTCCCAAAGCACTTTAGTAAACCATTTTTTGACAGCAGCAATTTTTCCAAGAAGTCACATCCAATAATCAACTGAGACTGAATCAGAATCTTATTGGCTGTCATTAATAACACCTTTGCTTGCTCTGCCACTTCTTGGAAAAGAGGCTGTTGCCTTCCATGGTTTACTAGAGCGCTCTGGGAATGACGCCTTAACATGTACAGGCATTTAGATAATTCGGATAGATAACTCATTTAGATAACTCTGATAATTCATCAGTCTACATGAATTAAAATGTAGGCCTTTCAGAAAAAAGATCCATAAGGCCAGTTTTGACACTTTTCTTACTCTGTTCCTCTACAGAACAGAGATAGGAAGCACAGAACGTATGTTTACGTTCTCATCGTAACAGAGGTCTTGGAGGATTGGGAGGACTCCGTAAATATTGGTATGTACAATTTTTTTTTTTCTTTTTTTCCCCTAATTTGATGAAATCCATATTACATTCAACACTTTGAAGTGTAATTGCCAAACTGAGAATAATAGTTAAACATATGTACCAATTTAAGTTGTGAATTTGACATCTTGTGAGGGTAAACGGTACAGACCTAAACATGTCCGCTTGTTAAAGTGAGTAAATGACTGCTGTTTCATGTCTACAGGGAGAAAAAGGGAATGGTTCAAAATAGACGACGCCAGACGCGTCCTGCAGTGCCACAAGCCTGTTCAGGCCTCATACTTTGAGGCCCTTCAGCAGGACTGCCTGACCAGCAATGGGACAACCCTCGTAGCCACCTACAACATCAATCAGAGCTCACTCTCGGGTATCAGATAACTAATACAACAAAACAAGCACAATAGCAAACAACAAAACGACAACAAGAAAACTTCTGGAGAGGCCTCCAATTCTCTACTCCTTTTTTCTTACTTAGTCCAGTTTGGGTCTCTCCACTTCTTCCTTCTTCTCCTACTCTTCATACGACTAGTACTACTTCCTATTCTGTTTCTTAAAAAAAAAAAAAAGTACACACTGCGTACAACACCAACAGCAAAAGATGTTTGCCTTGCCAGCCTTCTGGTGCCAGAGTGAACGTACCTACTTCATGCTGGAACGAAGACATTATTACTTTGTAAATGGAATGTTAAGAAATTTTTCTTGCCCTTTTTCTTCTTATGAATAATTGCATGAAATGACCCACTTCCCCAATCCTCTTTAACCCCTCCCAACTTTGTCCCCAACGCAAGGTTTGTTGAATGCAACTTCTGTGTTACTGTCGTGTTATAAAGTAGTGGTATGAACCTAATGCGTTATGAAGAGACTTTTATAGGGTCTTTTAAAATTTTATGTTCTATTTTTCTTTTTTTTTTTCATTGTTTTCTTTTTCTCCCTCTGTCATCTCCTGTAGATATGCTCTTCATATGTCTGAATGAATGGGTTCCCAGGAAAGTGTTTTATTTTTTTGTTGTTGTTGCATGAGCACGGGTATTCAATTGTCTTACCATAAAAAGCAAGTCTTATATTTGCAGTATGTGATTTGAGAGAAAGTTAGATTATTGTGCACATGTAATTGCTCTGATTTGAAGCTAATTGGACATTTACAGTTGGATTGAAAGTAGCAAAGGGTTTTTTTCTTTTTACTCTAAGCCCTCTTCAGATTTATTGTTGATTCTAAACTTGGCTCTTGCTGTGAAATCCAGGTCACAAACATGTGACCCATGCCCCATTTTTGGTAAAGTCACAATGCCTCCCTCAGTCTCTCTCTCTTCAGTTGCCAGCTTTTACAGTATTATTCAATCACAGTGTACACTTTTGTATATAGAAGGGTGCAAAGATTGCTCATTAAATTAAACTAATATTTCCTTACCTTTTGATGGGTTCCAAAATCTCACGCACCCAAATACAAGATGTCCACAGTGGTATTACAAAGGCTCTTCGTTCTCAGTTTATTTGATTGTTTTACATATTTGGTTGAAATGAGTGTGGGGTAAATGCATAGGAAAATTTGATCTAGTACAAATACAGTTTTTATCTTTGACCATTTATGTCATCAGTAATTACTGGGCTTAAACCTTTTAATTTACCTCACTTGAGTCTTTAGTCAAAAAAAGTAATGTGTTTCTTTTTTTTCTCTTTGACTAATGTTTTGGAGTAGTTATATTGAACAGGCTGCCATTTCAAATATTTAAACTTGTTTCAAATTTAAAATCATTTTGAGGACAACAAACAAACAAAACAACAAAAATCCATAAATAGCAATGAGCCTTATGTATCATTTGGATCCTATGATTGGTTAGGTCTTGTGTGGGTAGGGCGTAGGAAGTGTTGGGTGCTTCATGATGCATTTGTTGCACAGTAGATGCTTCCTCTTCAACAGCACCTGCTAAAACAATGCTTCTGCATAGTACCTACAGTCTTGGGCCTGACTTGAACAACCCCCAAACGAATTGAATGCTCCCACTTCCCACCACTTCTTATTCCTCCCTTCATCCTGTTATTTTACTCATGTACTTATCTGTAGCATAATTATTTATTTATTTTATTAGTATTTCATTGATTTTGGCAGATGATGAAGATTTACTTGTCTACTATTACGTGACGACTTGGAGCGTGTGTGTGTGTGTGTGTGTGTGTGTGTGTGTGTGTGTGTGTGTGTGTG
>JAGFZM010002038.1:33382-57333 GCA_017657215.1 Limnothrissa miodon | reverse complement strand
GTGTGTGTGTGTGTGTGTGTGTGTGTGTGTGTGTGTGTGTGTGTGTGCGCGCGCGCGCGCGCGATAGCGTCTGTGTGTGATGGCTGGTTTGTGTGGCTCGGTGAGGTTATGTGTATTCATGCCAGGGAAACGGGTGAGAGGGCAGCAGACTCGCTGCAGGATAAAGCACTCTGCTGTGTTTTTCTTCTCACAAGGCACATGATGGGGATAGACACAGTTTGCTTTTTACATGGTTTTAGCCATTTTGATATTCAAATCAAATGTTTACACTGTGATTGTAGTAGTCTCCCATCGAACACTGGATATCTCTGGTTATTTTTGACTAGATAAATTTGATCTCTTGGAAGGCACTTTTCTTATTTTTGTCTTAACAATATTTCTAGGTATTTTGTTTGTAATTTACTTTTTTGATGGATCAAATGCTTATGTGGTTGCCCCCCTCAAACATAAACTGGTGAATTTGAACTTTCCCCACTTTTTTCTATATTACATTTTTTTTTTCTGTTTAAAATCGGTTTATAATAATTTCAATTTTAACCTGCCTATGTTCAAGTCAAAGATAAAGAATGTAAGCTTGTAAAATAGTTGCCCAACTAAATATTTCACTCAGCATATGCAGTTATAAATGCTTTATATAGTCCAATGAGTAGGATTCTTGCTGCATATTCAATAGCATTAAGTCCCAACATATTAACTTCTAATGGAGAACTTCCCTGCTAGGTTTTCCGTTCCTCATGTTAAGAGACATAAGCTCATTGCATGTCTGAGGACAAGCCCATAATCACTTTTAGGAACTATCCAACAACTGTACCAGCTCCTACAAACTGCTGTCTTAATTTGTTAAATAATTGTAGAAAATTGTAAACCGTATTTAAAGGAATTGTTTAAGAGAGGAATCGGCTGCTGGCACCAGTTGGAAAACAAAAAGATATCGTTTGTGCTTGTTGACATATCTAAAAGCTCAACAGCAGGCCGGCCTACATTTATATGTAAATGAGCAAAATAATATGTATGAAAAGGATCAATATTAGATCCTAACAACATAAAAGATTAATACAAGTTAAATTACACCGTACAAAAAAGAGCTTTTAAATTACCATGTGTCTATTTGTAGTTTTAGTTCTCAGTAGTCAGGAAGGACTTTAACAGAGCCGAAGGTTTCAAGCACATCTGATATCCAGACGCAAAAAAGACTGTTCAGTGACTGGTGCTGTGGAGAGTAAGTGTGACATGTCTTTATAATCACCATAAAAAGTAAGTTCATATAGTAAGATATGTTTTCATTTTCAAATTGACTCTATGATTGTTGGTCCAATATTTCAGAAGATTCTGTAAGTATGCCCATGCAATTGGCCACAGGAGAGACAGTCAAGTAATTCAACTGTGACTACCAGCATGGCAATGGGAAATGACAGCCCCACCACCGTCACCCTTCATTCACTTAGTCCAGCAATTATGTACAGGTCTGCATGTCATTGTGGCTAAGTACACAGGTTTTTCTCTAGTTAAACACCCCCTTTCCCAGTAACTAGATTTTAACATTCACCAATTCATTTTCATTATATTCAGTTATGCTACATTGAAAAGGCAAACTCTGAATAATATGGGGTCTTGCATATGGCCATTTTCTCTCCAGTTCACTATGCTTTCCACAAGTGATACAATTCACTGGATGTGTAAGTACTGTGTTCTATCAAAATTAAATGTAGGATGGGCAGTTGTCTAATTAGATACTCCGTCTTGGCGACATGGCATTTAGATAAATACACAGAATAAAATACTGACATCTACAGGAATACAGTGGACAGTGCACTGTCTATATTATGAAAGGAGCCATCTAAACTTAAACCGGTAAACTGCTACAACTTAAAAAAAAATGTGCCAATCCCTACAATGCATATTGACTCAGCAGCTAAGCAGATCAGTGACATGATGATAGTAAAAAAACGTATCCATAGAACTTACGGTCCTTCATTATGTTTTCCTACAAATTTATCCCAAAGGATTTTGATGGAGTTGTTTGTTTTGCATTTAATCCTTGAAATCCACGTGGCCTTTCTCCTCAACAGGTTCCCAGTAGAGTAACCATGAACTCGTCTGTATACGCATGGTTAGCCTCTTGTTTTCAAAGAGAGGTCCATAAACAGAATATAAAATCTTCAGAGCACTTCATAAACACAAAACTTATAGTAAGATCACTTCAAATCTTGTCCCCATGTGTGCATTTCTTTTGGGGACTTGTGACACAATTCATTAATAACTTACCATTTCATAAATGTTGAGCTATATCAAGGAGTTTTTGGTTGCTCCAACCAGACAATGTGAAATAATCTCTGTTACTGGTCTTGTGCAAAATTATACCTGATGGGCATAATCCCAAAATCATATTTGTCACTTATTTGGTTAATAAGACATAGCCTAACTTCACTGGCAAGATTTCACATTTGAAATTATGTTGACATTTTGTAACTTGTGATTGTGGTTGCAATCTTTTGGCTATAATCTTTTCTCAACACATTGTAGGGGTCAGTATGCAATGATAGTAACTCTTTGTTAAGATAGAAAGGATATTGGGACTCATATCCTGATTAGCCCCCCCCAAGACTTACATTCATAGACTTAACTGTTGAGAATCAGCCAATCATGTAGTCATGCCAGTTAAGCCTCAGATGGTTTGGGGGCAACACAGGGCTTTTGTCATTGAATCTGCACAATCTGTTCAAACTATGTTTTCCATTATTAATCCTAAATAAAATTGAAGAGCTCAGATGCAAAGCCCGCTTTGTGCATTTGCAATACATTTACAGAAATATCTTGGTAAACCAATCAGTTTAAATTCAACTGTATCATTTTACTTGATATTGCATCTTGATTGTTATTAAACACAATTTTTGAAGATGGACCTGGAGGGCTTTGAGCTCTTCAACCATCAGAGAGAATCAGTTCTTAGACTGACCTCATAAAAAAAAAAAGCTTGTTTTATCTGCATTTTCCCCACCTTCCTTGTTAGGAGCAGTACTGTTCTGAAGTCTTTGAGATGGAACAGTCAGCAATCCAAATGGTGATGGTCAATAGCCCGTACATAAACCAATTCAGTGAAGTAAAACAAGTTAGGGCCTTGGCTTTCTCAATTTGAAACAAGTGGTCCCACACCTCATCTAGGGGTTGTTGGCTGTAAGTAGAACCGTGATCCAAAACTCCCTTTTCACCTTTAGGTTGCCAGATATCTGGTAAAAGTAAGTTTTACATATCCTTTATTTCACTGAATTAGTTCCAACTTCCCCTATAACAATGTCAGCTGGAAAATGTAATATTAAAAACTCATAATCCTTTTTATTACTATTGTAGATCGAACTGTTATGAAAAGACTAAAGATTGTAAAATAGTTGTGCCAACAAATAAATGAAACAGTATTTCGAAAGCTCTTTGTGTTTATTGTGTAACCAGGTTTGCTTCACTGCACCTTTGAAAGAATATCTGGGGAACTGAGGAATCCTCTAAAGTTGATAGAAATCGAGTTTTGGTAAGGACCAGTTTGAACTACTGAATGTTGGAGGATTAAATAATGGGCAAATTTTGAAAATTCTACATTTGGGTGTTGTCTACAGTGCCTGGCATATTTGGTTCACATGGTTTAACAGCCAGTGAACGGCTTCAGTTGACCTTGGCCACTTCATACGAGCAAATTGTGCTTTCAAGCAAATTGTGCTTTAACAGTTAGGCTTAATTAATGAAAACTAGTCATGTTTGAATTAGACTACACAAGTAGGAATACCAAACAAACAGCTCATCAGGACCCCTCCCTGACTAACAAATCCAATTTGATCAAGTTTTAGCCAGTAGCACTAGCTTTTGTGACAAGGCTTTAGACTAGATCAATATACTTTTCTAACCATCTGGAGACTCTCAAAGCACACCTAGCTTTCCATTTGTAATGACTCACCAATATGCTAGCTGAGCATCTTTAGATAATGGGACACACACGTTAGGCTTTCTTAATAGGCAGGTTCCAGTGTCTGGTAGCCAATTACACTCACCAATAGATGGTCCCAACGCATCACAGAGGCTAAGGAAACTGGAAATGGATGACAATGCCACAACACTAGATGGCAGCACAGAGACAGCAGTACAAAATATGTGGTCATAAATGCAGTCAGCAATGATCAATAAATTTCAGAGCCATGTCAAAGTTCCAACAGATTTTATTTTACAGAAACATTGCCGATTTATTGAGGCTGCTGTCCTCTTCCACGGCCAAATCCACCTCTCTGTAAGGCAGAGAAGGGGAATTATTAGACTTGGATCCTCCTTGTCATCCTACTGATGACATTATTTTCACAGGTTACCCATTATGAGTTCATGTGAGGATATCAAGGGATATGCAAAACACCCCACAGAGTTTACCAACTACACCACCTACAATCCTTTCTGTGAAAACACAGTCTATGGTCAAAACTATACACTCTTGAACTACAGTAACACGCAAACTCCTTCATAAAACACCAATAGAAAACTCCTTCATAAAACACATAGAAAATATTAACAGTATATAGCACACATGGATATTATCCACCATGTACACACAGGCAAAACTGAACTCAAATCAGCATTACTTACAAACTGGAATTCTGTCGCTGCACCAGCGCCAGCTTCAGCCTTCTTGTCAGCACCAGCTGGAACAAGGCATTAATCAGAACATTAGTCTACCCAACCAACAAGGTAATCACCCCCTCACCCAGCCCTACTAGTAACCTAAGGCACTTACGGGGTGCTGCAGAACGTCTGTAAGCATCTCTGTCTGCTTCACCACGTGCCAGGCGAGCAGGCCTCTCACCCTCCAAACCTGAAAGGGGGGGAAAAGGAATGTTTAAAGATAATGGCAAGCAGTCTTTACAGACTAGTATAGATTCGAGAAGACATACTACATCCATCTGATGAAAAACCACGCTACAATATAAACTCCTCAAGCAAAAGAAAGTGTTGTGAAAGTAAAAACTACAGATTCTGTCCAAAGGTAAACTTAAGCTATTCTACAGAAAATAACCAGTGAATGTTGTATTTAAGAGATTATATTTAACAATTTGTATTTAACCAGTGTATGTGGTATTTAAGACTGTATTTGGATTAAGTAGAGTGGGCCAGCACACCATTCAATCTAGATGACACCTTTTGAAAGGGGTGGGGGCTGGAACTTCAACACCGCTACTTCCACAGATAAGCTTTTTAATAGTATTTTGGTTTAAAACACCACGGAAGCCCTACATTCTTTAAAAATGTCCAATAAGCCATGTCAATTAGTCAGTCAAGTCACACTGACGTGAAATACACCTAGAAAGCCAATAAAGGCATCATTGAAGGGTTGCCATCATAACATTGCTAGCGACCATCAGGACAGTCAGAGAATCAAGCTGATGCCTTCCACTAAATAATAGATGCTCCACTACTTGAAAGCATAGTGTTCCGGACCAATTGGAAAAGGAAACTACCCTACTAGTATGTGCTCACACCTGGGATTGTCAAGACACCAACGGGAACAACCACAATGTCCATTGCCCATCTTGTCATTACACACTCACCTGCCATTTACCTCAACTTTTATATAAAGTTGAGTATAAAACTATAACTGAACAAAAATCCAAGAGCTGGGCATCAAGAAAAGGCTATGACAACAGGACGTAGTGCGATTTTACTACAGAACACTGGTAAAAATAATGGTCAAGTCACACATTTCACAGCCACTAAAAGTGAGAGGGTAAACGCGATGCAAGAACCACTGTAATAGATCCGTCTCCAACAGAACTCATTGTGTGTTTTATTAATGTACAAAAGAGTCAAGATTGCACTAAGTTTCATTACCCATCCTCATGCTATAAGCCATCTGACAAGTGCAGATTTACACCAGGTCAATTTGCTGCTGAGTATAGCATTAGCTGGGTTTTTTGAGGACCTTGTTATACTGAGGGTGACTGCCACAATAATTTAAATCGACACCGTAATCTCTAATCTGGTTATATGGCATATTTGGGACGACGGCCAGTAATAAACACAGGTGTACCTTTGGGTCTGGGGCGTGCAGTCTCTGGGCGAGTCTGCCTGCGGAGGGTGGCTGGCACAATCTCTGGGGGCAGGTGCAAAAAGTCCCTCAGATACTGGATGCCCTCGTTGGTCAGGTACCAGTAGAAGTGCCGCCAAGCAAACTGCTCCTTCACATACCCACAGGACTTGAGGGACTGTAAGAAATATAAACCAATTTAGTACATCAGCTGTACCTTCCTAGACATGGTAATCTTAATGCTTGCTCATCTTTATGGCAACAAGTACCTTAGAACCCATTGCTACTTTAACAGCTTTCCAAGCAAAGTTCATTATTGGATGACTAACAGATAAAACAACAAATCATGCAGAATAGCCAACTACTGAACTGATGACTTCCAAACGACTATAGTCTTCCAATTAGGTCCCCTGTAGTCTCAATTTACCAACAGTACCAATCACCTGAATATTAATTTCACTGACCTGCATGGCCTTCATTACGTGTAGGTTGGGCACGTTTTTATCGGCCAGTTCAGGGTGTTTCGCCAAATGAACGTCCTTCTTGGCAACCATGACGCCCTCCTTGAAGAGGAGCTCATATATGGCGATGCGGTTCTTCTTGGGCATCAACATCTGAGGAAGAGCACGCAATTATTTGCAACAATACGTTAAACATTTGTGTTTTTGTAAATACAAACCAAGCTTCATATTCAATAGCGACCCCAGTGATGACCCGGAAGTTCTCTAAAGGTTGGTTCACAAGTTTCCAAAACGCCCCACATAACATCTTGCAACACACGTAACCGCTAACAAATTGTTACATCAAATACCCATCCCCAATGCGACATAGGAAAACACTTCCGTTTTAGTTACCTTCACTTAACACTAAACTTTCCCCAACAGCAACCGGGATACCGGCATCACATTTTAGCTTAGCTAAGTTTAGCATAGTTAGCTCATCAGTATCTACTCCTAGTATTACAGGAGTACACCAAGGTAACGAACGGCATGCTGTAACTCAACTCAGACAACCATCTACCGAATAAAAAAAAACAGACATTAAGGCAATCATTATATATCCAAGACAACTGTGAGAAAAGAACGGGCATGTAAAGCCGAAAAGGGACCTTCCTGCCTTTCGTTAGCAATCATGCTGGGCAGCGCGAGACCGAAAAGTCTCATCATACCAGTGCATCACTTTGAAAATATAGGAATTTGTGATTTCTAAGTCGGTGAATGCAAGATAATATCGCACCGAAAACGTTATAAAATGAAAGATGTCAAAGATTTGTGAAGATTTTCCTAGCTCCGATTTGCCTACCTTGTCGCTCTGTTGTGATACCGGAGCAGAAAAGGGGGTGCGCATGCGCACAGCGCCCCTTTATGTTTCCAAATGGTACCCTAGCGGTGCCATTGCCACTAGCAAGAAGATAGGAAAAAATAGAAAAATAGGCTAGTAGTAGTACATTTATTTTGCTGGTTTTATACGTTTCTTTTTAATTAATCTGCGCGAGATTTAACCTACCTCGATCTAGCTTGTCGAGCGTTTTAGGCATTGCTGTTTTATTTCATGATAATTTGGCCGATGCCTGGAAAGCTGTGAACTAGTGATTCGCAAAACTATTTCAGTTATTTTAGCTTCAGTCTGTGCCTTTTTTTCTTAGCCTGTTTATTGTAAACAAAGATGACTCTTGGTTGAGAGACTTAGGCCTTGATGAGGGTGTGTAGGATTTTTTCTAAGAGTTAGATATTTTAGGTAGGCCTAATCCAAATAAAATTTTAATTGCAGGTTTATGCACTACCTGAGTTACCTGAATTAAGCTGACCAGAGAAGTTTAATTGATTGTAAATTGTAAGGCCATTTGTGACACAAATGTGTACTCAATTCACCAGGCAATTTCAGCATGTCTTTGTGCTATAAATAATTTAGTCCAGCTTCATTTGCAAGGAGGATAGATTTCACAAAGGACCACTCAGCTAGCCCCTCATTCAGGATGGATACATTCAGTTATCAGGCTATCACATAGACCAACTGCCATAATGCCAGATTGTCAACATGCCAACTGTCACAATTAGGACTATTGCTCAAATATAGTATCATGCCTTAATTATTCTCATGAATGGTCTGATAGGTGTAAAGTGTCAATGGGCAGAGATGGCTTTTAGAACATTTTTGCTGATTTTGAACCTGACTTATCAACAATGATATTGTCTCAATGTGGAATGGGCACACATTTAGAAAATTTCTGGTGTAAAGTAGGCACCACAACAGAACTATGGTGACCACAATTTGTCCAGACAGTGTTCACACTGTCAAGGCAAGGCAAGGCAAAATGTATTTGTATAGCGCATTTCATACATAAGGCAGCCCAATGTGCTGTACACAGATAAAAAAAGGGGAAACAAATAGTAAAAATAGAGAAAGTCATGGTTAAATTAAAAATGTTAAATTAAATATATATAGTAAGTATATATACATATTGAATTGATATATATATATATATATATATATATATATATATATATATATATATAAAATAAGTAATAATGAATGAAATGATTAAAATGGATGTTAAAAACAATGGGTATAACAAGTTATAAATAAATAGTATACATAGGTATAAAACTAACTAAAAATGTGGTAGCTAAAACTCTAAATAAATAAATAAATAAGTAAAAGGCAGGTGGACATTTAATTAGCCTACTGTAGCATGTCGTGTGTAATCACTGAAGATAGTGTGTGTTTTAGATCTAATGTGTGTGTGTGTGTGTGTTTTGTGTGTGTATGCAAACATTTGAGTTTTGCATATACTATAACAGACCACTATAACACTATAACAGAGATTCCAAAACTCCAAGGACCTCTCATAATTACAATAAACTGCCTTAGACAGTGCACAGTTTACTAATATAGCCCACTTCACAGGCCTACACGGTTTACTAATATACAGTATAGTACTTGTTGTTTTTCTGTTGTTGTACCATAAATGTTTTTTTCAAGATGCACTGTATAATTCGTTGGGTTATGGGCGTTTACAGAGAAATTCTAAATCCATGCCTGAACAGCCTCACCATCCAGACTGCCTTAAAATGTGGTGTTCCCCTCGAGTTCGTCATCATTTGCAGTAAGTAACGACAGCCATGAGTTGAACCATCCCCCATCTATGAAGTGTCATCGCAGCTCCCCCTTGCTGCATACATCGTGATCCGTGGATGCTGAGAGACACACAGGAACAGGGTCACCTTCGGTCTTTGCATCGGAGAGCGGAGAATCCCTCAGAATACAAAACTGAAATCTAAAATCACATTCCTGGTAAGTGTCATTTACTCGTAAGACATTATCATAAATTCATCGTATTATTTGTTTTACAGGCATTAACTCACAAGAAAGCTTGTTTTCGACCCCATCTTGTGCATCTGTGAATTCATTGAGCGTTGGATTCAGTGCACCATAAGCAAATAGCTAACTGGCAGTTTAATCTATAGATGATTAAAGGCCATAATGTAGCCTATGATCTCTGTTTACCTTTTTCGTATGCTTTGCATTCGGATTTTTATATTGTTAGCTGCGTAAATTTCTGTGGAAGAACAGCTTACTCATGATGGCATTCTCACTTAAATGCTAGTTGTCATTTTTTCCCCTTAATACAGCCTTTTTAAATGAATTACGCGCTCTTTTCGGTTGCATCCTCGTAAAGACAATTGAGAGTATACCAGCGTAAAATGATCTACGCTTAATTGTGATAAGGACTACTTTTTGATTTAAGAATAGCAAACCATGTTTGTCAGAATTTGCTTGTTTGCAGCCTGCATGAGTAAAGGATGTTTACGACTGGCGCTTCGTGTCCTTTTGAAAATAATTGAGAGCCCAAGGTTGTGAGGTTGCCATTTGCTGCCCTTGGCTGAAGAATAACAAACAATGGCTCTGCTCATTCAATATTCTTAAACACTGAATGAATGGTTTAAAGGGAAAAATGTATTTTGCTACAATCAGCCCGAGCAAGCACGACGTCTTGAATACCAATGAGGGCTTTCCGTTTTTTGGTTATGTAATAGCCTAGCTTGTCATAAAACACATGGCTGTCAACGCATTCCAGTGCCCTGTGTTGCATTCAGCTATACCCGAATATTCCTATCATAGAGAGGGGAATGCATGTCTTAGTTATAATATAGGCTATAGCTTATTAAAAAGACGTATAATTAGATTTGAAACATTCTTTAGCAGACGAACAAGCTACTTTTGGATGAGAGGCTAAGACTGCTAAAGAGGAAAACATGCTATATTTCATCTTGTGTACGTTTTGATTGTTTAGCTTAATGGAAAATAGCTTTCTGATAGCACAACACAACCATATCTTAGGTATTGAAAACCTTCTTAAACAGCTCTTTAGCCTTTTACCATCATAACTTAATTTCTGTTGTGAGTCAGTTCAAATAGTAGCCTAGTTTAGCTCTGTAGTGATGTTAGAACGTTAGAATCTCTCCAGATAGCCCTTTGTGCGTGCTGTTGTGGAGTTTTCTTACTAGGGGCTTTTATGTTGTAGCTGTCCAAGGTGCTGAACCAAACTTGGTGCTCTGTACCTCAAAGGGAATGGTTCTCTTGTCAGCAGCGTGGTGCTCAAATTGCTCTAATGGGAAGTAATGGGGTTATTTCAATTGTGTGCAATCAAAGGATGATGTTTATGTGCGTTTGTATTAAACTACCCCTTCCCCCTTCTAAAAGGTGGCACCTTAAAACAGCCCTTCAGAGTCTTTACTCTAGATTATTGATTGTTGAATTCTCTGTGGTGTGATGTAATAATAAATGCCATCTTTGATATTCTTGGATCTTGTGTATAGCATAGTAATCTTTTAGTTGCATGTACGGTTTATTTGCAGGTACAGTTGATAGTAATCTATGAGATGACAGAGCATACATAGTTCGGTTAATTTAATTCCTTTGTTTTTTTGAAGAGGAACATGTCAGAATCATCTGTCTTTGGATGTGACAGTAATAACCAAGGTGACCTTGTTCCAGAAGAAGATCTTTATTGTAGGCTACATGAAACCCTGTCATGGCCTGTATGGATAGCTTGCAGATATGTTGCCTTCTTTGAATGGACTGAGATAACAGAAATTTAACCTGAGCCAAAAGTATTTATTGAACAGGCTACTTTCCTTAGATAATTTGAGTTTCTTTTCTGAATGCACTGGCCTCAGGCTTCTGTCTGGCAAACTACACAGTCATCCCAATTTTTATGTTCATCTCCTCTACCACAAGTATTTAATTATTTTACACAGGCAGCCCTTCATTAAAAGTGAGAAGGCTTCTTTGGCTTCATTATGACAGAGCTCATGAAGGATCACTCTGAGAAGCTCTGGGAATATGTCTCTACAACTACACTAAGTCAGGGGAGGGGTTGCCATATGATTGCTATGGATCTGGACAGAGGACATTTACTGGCCCTGGTCCTCCTGTATTTAGAGACAGTTTTTCATAAGGGGGGGGGGGGTCTGAGCCTCATGTCATTTCTCATGCACTTAATAGGCTAAAACGGTCGTAATTTGATTACATACATAGTAGGCTAAAATGGTGGTAATTTGATTACATACATAGGCACATGCTTTAGCACTCCAAAACGACATGTGTTCATGAACCATGTTGTAGTGGAACAAAGGTAGTCTCTGTGGAACCTGTTATTGTGTTTGTTTGTGTTTATGGTGGTGCTCACAGCTTGCTCACTACACAACCTCACTACATACTATGGCTTTTGGTACAGATAGTAGTACTAAACACTTGTTCTAAATTCATTCCTTCTGTGATGTTAACGTTAAACAAAATCTTACCTGTAGTGACAGCATCATTGGCATTCCATTATAATAGATTCGTATATACAGTATATACAGTGTATCTCCTAGGTTTTTTATGTAGGCTTTTTTAGAAATGCAATGGCAACGGATTTTCCCAATTTCTAGGAAATCCATTGAAAATGAACCTTTAAATAAACATATTTGATGAAACCAGTAACACTTTTGACATACTCAATGGCTGTTATTGATGTGGGCTACCATTCTATGATAACTGAAATGATGATGGACAGTGATGTACCAGACTATGAAAACAGTCATACTTTTTCACCATTGAGTTAATTGTGTTTTGGAGATCAACTGCTTTCTGCGTTTGGCTGTAGTGCAAGTTTGAGTGGGCTAAAGATGGGCCTGATGCAGATCATAGTTACATATAGTTGAAAAGCTTGATATTAGATAAGGAAAAAGAGTTGTCAATTATCTCTGTATTAACCCTGCAGCAGGAGGGAAGTATTCTGCACAAACTGAAATTATGACCAAATAAACCCAAATCCTTATGAGAGTTTTGATGGATGAGGCATTCTGATCTAATCAAATTGCCCATTAATTTTTCTTCTGGTCGTGTAATTCCCCCCTCCTTCACACACACAAACACAAACACACACACACACACACACACACACACACACACACACACAGACACTGTTTATCTACATGCTTGTCTTTTGTGCTCTTTATAACATGCTTGCCTCACAGTCTTTCCCTCTGGTAATGTGAGGTGACGTTTTTTAAATCAGGCCATGTCAGATAACAGCTAATAATTTATCACTTCTACTCCTGCCAGGTTGTTCAGTGATGTGTTATCAAATATGTGACCAAGCGCTCTGTGTGTGGGGATGAAAGAGGCAGCCTGGTTTAACATGTGCTTCCAAACCATCACATTGTATCTGACTGCACTTTGGAAGCAATATGCATTTACTTAGATTGTTATTATAGACTAGCACTAACCGTATAACTAACGTAATAACTTATTGTGAACCCAGTATTCTTAGAGCATTAAACACATTCATAAAGTGTTATAGTGCATTCATAGAGCCCTATAGATAACAACATTAGTATTCATAATAACATTATAATGACTTTACTCATTAAGCAATTGTAATGTTACCATGTAAACTTTTATAATTTGAAGTGCCACAAAGCACTGTAAATGTATTAGTAGTTCATTTACATGTCCCATTGCTCACTCCAAGTAATGAAGTGATAAAGGGACGTACTCAGTGTACAGGTCTACTCTAAGTAAAGTGAGATAAACATATACTGTAATACATTTAAAAATCAAAAACTTTCCTATAGGTCAAAAGGTCAGAGAGAGGTATAATGCTTTGTGACACACTACAGCTGGAAAGGGTTACAGTACATGATAACATTACCTCCTTTAAAAGTAAAGTCATGAGAATGTATACACAGTTAGGAATAATAATGTAAGTGGTCATAAAGCATTATAATGTGATTTATTTACACTCTGTATTTATGCATGTGTAATGACCATAAAGTTGAATCGAATCGAATCTTATATTGTGATCATAGAAAGTGTTAAGTCTCTTTTCTGCATCAGTGCTCTATTTAAGTCACATTTTAACTTAACACATCCAGAGACTTTTGACATACTGAGTCAGTTGTCAAAGCAACTGAATTCAGTGGGACAGCATAGAGATGAAAAAGATCATAGTGTACATGACACTGACGCTACCCACTTTTGTGCCACCAATCCTGTCTGTATCAACTTGGGCAAACATTCCCCTGTTTGAGGGGGGGAACGATTTGACAGAAGACGTCTGTGACAGGAAATGTGCCGTGGGGAACAGGTGTAATGTAGCTTTTTGAGCTTCGGGCCCCAACGCTGAGATGTGACCTTGATGGCACAGTTTAGTGGAGTTGCTATGGCACTTCCTCCATGCAGTATTCCACTCCTGCCGTTCTCAAAGGATCTGCAAGGTGTCTGACAACTTGCAAAAATGGGAGGAAAGGGTGAGGGCACAGTGTGTCCCCCAGGCTCAATGCTTTAGCACCTAAAGCTTGGGGGAATGGGTTGCCTCCTCCACATCTCTCCACCCAATGAGACCCATCAAGAGTTTCAGCATGATTTAGGCTGTTGTTTTAGACGGGAAGTTGCCAAAAGGTCCCATTTCATTATGATGACATCCTGTGGAAGTATGCCTTTTAATATAATGAACGTTCAATACGCTACTTTAGATTTCTGACCAGTGTTTGGATTACACTGAATCTAGTGTAATACAATATCTGCCTCCCTTTCACCTCCAAATGTGTGGCTTTGGTGAAAACCTAGTGCAGAAACACTGGAAGAGCAGCCCAAATTTCCCACTTACTTCCCAGATTCCTACGTTTTCCTGTTTTCTTTGATAACATGTTGTGCGGTGAAAATTGCAAGTGAAAATGGCTTTGCACTCTGGGCCGATTCTGAAGGACAGAGTGAGTGGGTGTGTAACGGCTCGGCACTGGGATAGGTAATGAAGTGCAACGCAGAAGCCCCAGGAAGTGAGGGAAGCGTTATGTGTTTGGGGTTTGAGCATGACCAGAACCGCTTAGGGGGCTGGTTGGGATTTGAGAGACACCTCTGGAGTGTGTTGTGCTTTATTCGGTGCTCCGGTGTGATCATGAGTGTCTCTCTCTCTCTCTCTCTGTGTGTGTGTGTGTGTGTGTGTCTGGGATGGGGTAATGTGCAATTCCAGGCATACTAAGTGATTATGCAGAGAGAACAACAGAGTGAGAGAAAGATTTGCTTGTGTTATTTTGTGTATGTGCATATGGTTTCACAAATGTGAGTGCACATTTGCACATTTCTCCCTAGATTTGCATATAGGCTTTATTTTTGTGTGTCTGTCACAGTGCATGTGTCTGCATTGTGAGCTTATATCCTATTTTACCTATATGTATTTGTTTTTCAAGTGTGTGTGTGTGTGTGTGTGTGTGTGTGTGTATACTGTCTGAGTGTTGTTGAATGAATCACAGGCATGCCTTGGTCTTGCTCAGCCTAAAGGGCCTCTCTGAGTCAGCATGTGTAATACTGAATTGGGCTGCCCAAAATGGCTGCTCTTATTTTCTGTCTCAAGCCATCAGTCTACAATTAGCCCTGGAATATTCTGCTTTATGCTTCTTTCCATGTTGACTGAACTCTGCATGGACACTTGTTTTCTACTATGCTATCACACCCAAACCTTTACTCTATATGACCACTCAGTGTTTTAGGCTACAGCAGAGCCAAATTCACACAGGCTACATTACAGGACATCATTTTATGTATTATATTGCTTATTTGAACGACCAAGATGTTGCTATGGTTTAGTAATCTATTCAATATCCACCAGTGCTTACAGACTTGATTGTCCTAGTTGATTATTGCACACAAATAATCAAGGAGAAGTGACCAGTGTGAGGTTGATAAAACAAATATCAGAAACAAATGTAAGGAACAAATGGGAAGGCCCTTTGTGATGTATTTTTAAGGAAAGCATTTATTGGTAATACTAATAGGTGAATGCTGACTCATTCGTAGCAGCTGTCATATATTGCTCACAAAGCATTTGTGACTGTTTCATAATACATGACTTAACATTCATACCCAACCTTTAATATGAAATATGGACAACAGCGTCTCTGCTTATAAACATACATGTAATTGAAATGTGTTATACAGAAATGTCATGTAACCATTGCAAGTGATAACAAGCTTTTGTTACTTTGCCTGTACTGGAATAAGAAAAGGGTCGAACTGTTCCAGGGTCGGCTCAGTTCTATGTAGTTTGCTTTCCAGTGTTAAATTCAAATAAGTGGTGAACACTTAACTTATAGTGTAGTAAATGTGGCATTTGAAGTAGACTTCATAAAATATTCATTAAATATGTACAAAAGCTAGAAAGGATCATAAGGTTAATTTAACAGTATGACCCTAAAGTAATTTTTTAACAAAAATGGCAATGCCATGACTTTTGTTTTGGTAAGTTATCTCCATTCTGTCTTCCACATTTATGAAAGGTTCAGTATAGATATTGAGTCATGTCTTATGAATCAGTCATGAATGCTTTCCAAGCAATTTAAGACAGCTGCTATCAATGTGTTATGAACTCACCCTTCAAGTAGAGCAAATTGGAATTATTTAAAAAATGTCCATGCTCTGCTATCCACTGAAGTTATCATGTAAGCCACTAGCACTGGGTTGGCTTTATTTTCATAACACCATGTGTGGATGCTGTATTAAATGCAGCGTTATGAATTGTAGTGCATACAAAAGCATATCAAAGCATATCAGAAGATGGTCCTAAAAACTGCCGTTTTGAATCGAATCACCAGTGTGTTCTCCTCTGTCTGGGGCATCATGTATAAATAAGGCTAAGTTGTGCAGGTAGTGACGTCTTTGTAGTGTAATGCAATCATTGTCACCTGTCACGGAGATGGAGGAGTGAACCTCACGGACACTGTGGACTGTCATCACGCCACTCCTCAGTCTAGCAAGGGGGGTCTGTCTAAATATTTAATATGGTGCATCCAGCCTTACCTGGACTGACCTGCCACTGTTGGCATAGCTGAAATGGCTCCCGAAGTATCTCGCACTGCCCCGCTGTCCTCGTCAGAGCATCCTGCTGCCCATTTTCCTCTCGTGCCTATGCAGACAATGTGTGCTTAGGCCAATGCTATGCTTCATAGCTAAGAGACTCGACTCCACAAGGACAAATACTCAGTGTGCCATGCCTGTGTCACATTGAGTGAATGACTGACTGAAGCATCAGTACGACAGGCCCATTGACACTGTTATAGCCTCTGTTGTAGACGAGACATGAATCGGTTCATTCTGTACATAGTTGGAGTTTCTAGTATTTAACGCAGTTCACAAGCTGATTTTTCTCATGAACTAATTGTGCATGAAATATGACATGATATTGCTCATGAGGTTTTGTGCAGCAAGTTTGTAAGAGTTTTGTCTTTCTTAGACACGCAAAAGCACCACATTGAACGGGTGTTAAAAGGTGTTTAATGTGTGTTTATTTGTTTGTCCTCTGGCGTCTTCCAGGTCCAGCAAGAGAGACGTGCCAGCCTTCCCGGGGGTGTATGGAAACCTGATTTATTCTCAGGTGCAGAAGGTAAGACCTCTGGGGCTGTGGCTCTCCCTACTGCCCTGGCCCCACGATTAAATATTTCATGGCGAGAGAGAGCCTTCTCTTTCCGCTAACTAAAAGCCCCTTAGCTATTCCCGCTGACATTTGATCGCTGTCCCTCGCTGCCTCTCAACGGGTTTGCCTCCATCCCTCTGATGGTGTGTGGCCAACTTTACGTTGCTTGGTCAGATAATTGATAATTACACACTTTTTGTGTGTGTGTGTGTGTGTGCGCGTGTGTGTCTCACATTCTCAACCATGTCTCAGCATGTTGCTGTTTGTTTCTGTGTGTGTTTGCAGGATAAATGTTTAAATAGCTGTAATTCTTTTATCATTTTTAATAATGTAGTTTTTTTTTGCCTCTACGAAGAAAATGGCATTATTTTAATTGACAGTGTAGTAGTTGCCTGGGGGATATACATTGCGTGTTTCCAGTACAATATCTAGCTCTCACTGCTTGTTTCCAACTGTATTTCACTAAAAGTGTAAAAACAATGAACAAAACAAGCACAACCACAATGAGGGCATGTGGTGCGCCATTAAGGCAGACGATAGAAGAATCACTAAAGGTCAGCCGTGTGGTTCTGTCTTCTAATTGCCGCCATGTTCCAAGGCTTGTCCGGAAGTGGACAGCTGCTCTAAAAGATATCCAGCCTCCCTGCACAGTACTAGTATTAAACTGATTTGCTGCCTTCCCTGAGTCTTATATACACTGGATTTCACTTTGTTCTGAAGCACTGGTCACAAATAGGAGCGGGCGCAGTATGCTGTCTCTCTTCCTCTCTTCTTTCTCTCTCTATCTCCAAATCATTTTCTTTCTCTCGCTCTTTCTCTCTGTCTCTCTCTCTCTCTATCTCTCACTCTCTCTTTCTCTCACTCTCTCTTTCTCTCTCCCCACTCTTCCTTGCTCTTGGTGAAATAGCACAGCTTTGCTCTGACATCAAAGGGAAATGATTGTGGAATAGCAATCGCTGTGCTATATTTTTATCAGTCTCTTTCCATAGCAGCCCAATATGACAAGCCATTTAACCCTCCTGGGCACAGAGACTCATTTATTTGTGTACAGGAGATGGCTGTTTGCATAGTAACAGGCCTCAGTGCTGTTTTCAGGTGCAGGAATTCACCTTGATGTCCCAGTTAAAACTAAAATTGGACTAGATAAGGAAGTCATAGGCAAGGGCAGGAGAACAACTATGAAGCTCAAAAGGGATTAGTATGTAGTTCTCTCTGATGCTTTTTTGAAGATTTGTTGAATCCAAGTGTCCTTCCTAAAAGTCCTAGACCGTTAAGGATTTAATGGGTTTCAATTAGCCAAGAAAATAGTCAGTAAAATTGATTCATAGCCTGATTTATCAAACATTTTTACATCGTTTCACTTTGTACAAAGTGCCTGAAATGTATTAATTGGGATACATTACTTCCCAGCAAGCTGATAATATCTGCTTTTGTTTGGCTGTGACGTATATTGTGCTCTGAAATTTAGCGCATGCAGCTCTTCTCTGATTGGTCTGTGTAGTTTATAGCAGGTGGAAACCTAAGCCTGCAGACAGACCCTAGTGGTGAATCTACATTAAATTGGAAATTGAATGGATGCACGAGGCAGTGCTAGCTGGTTGTGCACTCCTTAATGTGAAATTGTAGTCTCCAAAGAGGGCAGCATTGAATCCTTATCATCTAGTACCTAAAAATGTGTCTCTTAAAAAAGTGTCTTATAAAAAATAAAGCTTATTTTTGAATTAGAGTTCAATATGTTTTTTTAGCAGTAGAGAACAAGATACAGTACTCCATTTATCTATTCTATGTCCCCTTTAAGATGAAATACATAATGGAGGGCACCACTATTCTGACACCTTTGGCTAAATCAGGGCTAATTAGTCCGCTAACAGAAGATATAAATAGGGGTGTGAGATTAAGATGATGTGAGAAAGTTCCGGGTATTATTTTAAGGCATCGCTGGAATGAGGTATACAGCTACATGTAAAGATACAAAGAGAAAAATAGTGCAGCCTCAGTCACTCATCCATTAACAGGGTTGGTGTTGATAGAGCTGATGTCATGTAGCAGGGCTGTTGTTTGCCAGCTTGACCGGAACAGGAACCTGCGTGGTCATCATTGTGAATGTGTGAAAGGGGCAGTTTTTGCCCAGTAGGTCCGGACGAGGCTTCGCCGGAGATTCATTTGTGTGATTTGCACTCAGAGAGGCGCGAGGCAGCGCACCACCCTGCCCGCCTCTAACCAAAAGCTTGGCTACTCACAGCACTCTTTCCCAATCCTCCCACTGCTGATTATTGGGGAGCATTTGAATGATACACTTCAAACCCATCAGGTGGAGGCAGGAAATCTGAAAGATTGGGGGTGGGTAGAAGGGTGAATTTGTAAGGGTGCTCACACTCAGACAAACACAACTACCAGCAAACCGTCACAAACTCCATGTGAAAAAAATAAGGGATAAGGGACACACACACACACACATACACAAACACACAACCACACACATCCAGCTCACAGCATGTGCTAAGCAGTGATCAAATAGTCATCAACTGTTTTTTGTCTTTGTGCTCTGCAGCAACAGAAAGCCAAATAGATGGGGGGTGTAGCTGATGCTCCATCCAGCAGCCCTTTCTTCCTCTACCTCTTTTTCTTTCTTTCCCCCTTTCTCTCTCTGTCTCATTTCTCATTGGCTTAGGGAGCGGAATGGCAGGCGGCGAGAGATATGGCAACCCTGCCTCAACTCTAAATCTCCTTGCTCAGTATCAGCGGAGCATGACTGGCCATTCCATCGGTGCCTCCTACACGCCCCCAACCCCAACCCCCACTGCCACCGTGGTTTCTTTCATACTCTGGCTTACTGTACACATGCTCTCTCACACCCTCAATCTCTCTCTCTCTCTCTCTCTCTCTCTCTCTCTCTGTCTCTCTCTCTCTCTCTCTCTTGCTCTCTATCCTCTTCTCTCATACACACACAGACAGACTGTATCCGTATCCGGTCTGCCTGCCTCTCTCTCTCTTTCTGTAACCTGCGCCCCCCCCCCCCCCCCCCCTCTATATTCAAAAAGGTTATAGGTCTTTTACTTCCCCTCTACACAACACCCCCACCCCTCCTCCTCCTCCTCCCTGTCCCTCCATCTCTGTCACTGTCATCAGAGGGCTCAGGGCCTGTTACGTAACCACTGCAGTGGCTGTGGACAGCAGGCGTCCCGCGCGTGGAGCTACGCGGGACCAGTTCCTTTGTGTTTACCTTTGCGCTTCTCGATGATGTCACCGTGGTGCTTTCCTCTCCCTCCCTTCATTCAGATGCTTTTGCAGGAAATCTGCTGCTGCTGCCATGCCAAAAACTCCTCCCCCATCTCTCTCTTTACTACACACACACACATACATGCACACACAGAGACACTCATTACTCTGTTGTCTTAATGAAGGCTTAGCAGCGTGTCACTGCAGCCTCTGACATTTAAGTGTTATAAGGCGTGATGCAAGAAGAGTAATCTAGACAGCTGTTTTGGCCACTGTGTCAGTTGCCCACCATTTGAGGCTAAGGAGCTTGATGATTGGCTGATTGCTCTGCAGTGGGGGGCTGTCCGGAGTGCCTATAGATGCTGTGATGGAGAGCTAGTGACTGCAATCATTCTCTTTCTTCCTTCGTTGCTCCGTACTACTCTCTCACTTTACCTTCACTCTTACATCCCTTCTCTTTCCTCTCTCTCTCTTTCTTCCCTTCCTCTCTTTTCCCTCTGTCTTTCTTTCTCTCTCTCTCTCTCTCTCTCTCTCTCTCTCTATATATATATATATATATATATATATATCTTTTGTTTTTACTTTCCCTTCACTCTCATCTCTCTTCTCTTTCTGTCTCTCCCTCTCTCATTTACCCTTCACTCACCATCTCTTCTTCTCTTCCCCCCATTCCTCCTCCTTTTTTGTCTCTGCACGTGAACAGCATAGGTTTTTCAGATCGCTGGTGGCGGTGAAGTGTAGGCAGTTGAGGAGGAGCGGAGTGAACCAGCGCTATTGGGAGACCGGAGGCACTGAGGAGGCGAGATGGGAGACAGGAGAATAACCAAGGGAGGGAGATATGTCTTCCTGCGCTCATGGCTTTGGATATATGAAGTGCGTGTGTGTGTGTGTGTATGTGTGTGTGTGTGTGTGTGCCCATGTGGATTACTAGGGAGGTATTCCCTGTTGCCATGGTGACAACACAAATGGTTGAGAGTCCATAGGGATGCAACAGGGAAATATGGTGCTGCCAGAAATATCAATGTGCATTGGGCTGATAGAGGGAGATCTGTCTTAATGTAGCTCTGTCGCACACTGCCACTGTTTGATGAATTAATAGATGACTGGCTGCAATCCTCACCTCTGGTGGTCTGTTGCCTTAATCTAAACGTATTATGCGTGTGTGTGTGTGTGTGCACAGTGTTTGACATGCCTGTGTCCATGTGCCTGTATGTGCTGAACCAGTCTCTATATTACAGCTTTTACCTTTCAGTGAGTACCTGTAATTGCATTGTTGTATGGTGTGTGTGTGTGTGTGTGTATGTGTGTGTCTGTTTAGTCACCCAAGGAAAGCTTGCAGGTTGCCACTGTAATGGAAATTTCCCCATCCTCTGTGCCTCAAATTAAGCACACAAAAGCAACTCCAGGCTGAATTTGATGAAGCTCTCCCAGTGCTTGCAAACCTCTCACTTCCTGTGAAATAGCATCCTCTCATGCATACCATGATCTCATGTCATGCAAAAGAGCTTGACCTCCATGCTCCCCATGGCGGACAAATGATAATTTCAAGACAAATATACCCATGTCATGTAACACCTAACAGGATCATGGGCACCTGAGGCCGAGAAAAAGGGCTCAGCAGACCTAAAGCTGAAACCTCTCCCACATGACCTGGTCAGCCCACGGCTTAAAAGGCAGCTTGCAGCTGACCGCAGGTAACACTGGTTTTCACTATGATGACATCATGTAGGCATATGGTCTGGACGATTGTCAGGAGAAGGAGTAGGGGTGGGTTTGTCCGTGGGGGGGCTGGGGAGAGTCTTGGAGCCTCAAAATGCTGATTTGGAGGGCTTCCCGTTCTGTCAGCATGATCTCCAGATTCCATTCGGAAGCAAGTTGTTCCGCACCAAAAGCGGCCATCATGAGAATGTTAGGCGTTTGGAGGAGAGTATCTGTTGGACAAAAATAATCACACGTGCTGCCATTTATTTTTGGATTGAGAAGGAGTTTTTTTTCTTTTCCTTTCATGCAGACAATGCTTGGATATCATTGCACAAAACAATAAGAAATAATGTGAACCTAATCACTGTCTCTACAGAGGTAAATTTGTTTTGGTAACACTTTACTTGACGGGTGCGTTCATAACACATTCATAGCAGCTGTCATAAACTGCGCATGAAGCATTCATAACTGTTCCTCGAGACATTCATACCAAACCTTTCATGAATGTGGAAGACTGAACAACGACAACTTGTCAAAATAAAAGTCCAACAATCTCAAAGCAGCATTGCCTTTTTTGTTCCAAACCTCTTACCTGGTCACATCACATGAGTCAATGTGCTAGTGCAGTGCCAAAAAGACATAACATTTTTGTTCCTTAATGTTTTTTTTTTTTTTTTTGGTAATGTAACCTTTGTAACCCTCATCTTTTGCTAATGTTCAACCGTTCCAGAAATTACACAAATATGGGTCAGCTGAATAGACTATTGTTATTGAAAATTCAGTTATTGTGAATACTTCACAACCTGTATAGTAAAGTGACAATTAATGTAGACTTCATACTTCACAACCCGTACAGTAAAGTGACAATTAATGTAGACTTCATAAGATATTCACGACATATATATCTTCTGGAGAGAGAAAAAATATATATTTGCTTGACCACGTTCTGTCTTTTTGGCAATGGACTAGCGCATGGACTCATGTGATGTGACCAGAGGTTTGGAACAAAAACAGCAATGCTGGTTTGCGATTGTTGGACTTTTATTTTGACAAGTTGTCATTGTTCAGTCTTCCACATTAATGAAAAGGTTTGGTATAAATGCATCATGTGCAGTTTATGACAGCTGCTATGAATGTGTTATGAATGCACCCGTCAAGTAAAGTGTTACCTTTGTTTTTTTGTTTTGTTTTTTTACTAAAAGATCATTATAATCATCCATCCCAGCAAGCATGCACGTTATACAGTTTCTGTACATAATATTTTCCTATAAACAATGCATTTTTTCTGATCTGAACCATAAGTAGTATAATATAATATAATTTTTTTTTTTTGCTTTTGTTTTGCTTCATCCAAATAAAGCAGCAGGTATGGTGTCTAGAGGTTGGAGGATGGTTTTATGGCGAGACGAGAAGACAGAGAGGAATGAAGTGAAGGGATTTTTGCAGCAGACAACAGACTCTCTCTCTCTTTCGCTCTCTCTCTCGTGCACGCTCTTCGAGTCCACACGTCAGCTCCCATCATGCCTTTCACCTTCCACACCAATGAGCAGTGCAAAAGAAGCCCAGAGCACTGCGTTCCCCTCACATAAACAAGGACCTTCCTCTGTCTTCTGGCCTCTATGTCTCTTTCTGTACCTTTGGTTCCCCCTCTCTCTCTCTATCTCTCTCTCTATCTGTCTTTCTGTCTGTCTTTCTCTCTGTGTGTCTCTTTATGAACACTATGAATCTCATGCTATCACTGTTAAATTGAGCACTCCCCCTCTCATCTCTCTCACACACACTTAGACAAAATGGATTCCTGGTTTAATTTTTCACCCTCATCCCTCATCATCTGTTCCCCTGCTCTTACCCTTAAACAGGACGGGTCGTCTGTCATCAGTCCTTCTTGGAGACTTGAGTGGGTCCTCACATATGAAAGCAAGGTGCCCTCAGTGACTGTCCTACCACATGCAATTCAACTAACCCCACGCACGTGCACACACACACACACACACACACACACACACACAGACTACCACTACC
>JAGFZM010002038.1:8985-33372 GCA_017657215.1 Limnothrissa miodon | reverse complement strand
ACACACACACACACACACACACACACACACACACACACACACCTGCCTTGTGACTGGCTTATATCACTGTCCTGGGCCAGCATAGAAGCTCTGATCTGGGTGTGAGGGTGATCTGTCTTCTGGCAACACTTAATAGTCTGTTGTTATTTTGCTCTCTCTCTTTCTCTCCCTCTTTCTCTCTCTCTCTCTCTTTTTCTCTCTCTGCTCTCTCTCTCTCTCTTTCTCTCTCTACTCTCTGCTCTCTCTGTCTCTCTCTCTCTCTCTCTCTCTCTCTCACTCTCTCTCTCTCTCTATGTTCTCTCCCAGTGCTCATGTGAATCATGCCTCTGTTCTAATGCATTTAGCAAACAGTGTGACTCTGTGGTGCTTGTACTGCTATTCCTCTCTACTGCTCTCTTGCTCAATAGCCTCCCACTGAGAATACACCTGCTGCATGCACTCCATCCCCCCACCCCAACCCCCATCTCTATCTAGCTATCCACCTATCTGGACTGTAACGCTCTAACTCACTTATCCACTAGCTCTGTGCTGTCTCTCACTCCCTCCCTTCTCTCTTTCACACACACTACACACTACACACACACACACACACACTACATACACACACACACACACACACACAGACACACACACTACACACACACACACAGACACACACTACACACACACACACACTTCTTTCCCTGCTTTAATAATTCAGTCTCCAAGGGCCACAGCTCCTTGAAATGCCCTTAGCGTTTCTGTTTTCTAACTAGAGCTAGCTTCTGTAAGACTGACTGCTCACCCTAGGTGTCTGAGAAGCCCTGTCTTTCATTAACCCCGACACAAACCAACCCCCACCCCCCCCCACAACACACACACACACACACACCACCAACGCCAGCTGTACCACCCCCTCCCTCCATTCTGGATGTTCTGCTGACCAGTGTTCCCATATTGCCCTGGGGAGTTTGAGTTTATTGCACTTAACCCTGCTGGTCAGTGCTTCGTAAGATCCACGTCAGGGTAATTGGACCTATGGGAATGGGTCGCATGCAGTAAATCTGCCTTTTTTGAGAAAAAGTGTGTGTGTGTGTGTGTGTGTGTGTGTGTGTGTGTGTGTGTGTGTATGTTGTCACATTATTTCATCACATCTCACGCCCCTTGTTCTCTGCCTGTGAGCCTATGGCATTGATGCGGTTCTGGCTATATACAGTCATTGTGCTGCAAATCTCCTTGCTTTGATAAGCTACCTGAGAGTCGCGTCTTTAAAAAGTTGGCGGCGTTGAAACGCAAGTGAGGAGGACGGAGGATAGAGGGGGAGGGGTCAGAGCAAGGGGAAGATAAACTCGGAGGCGGCCTCAGAAATCTACTTACCCTAATAGGTTTATTTGTGTTGTGGTTTTCATTCAGCAAGGGACTTGCCTATCCACCCAAGTACAGAGATTGTGTATACGTGTCTTTACAGCTATCACCATAATTGTCTTAGGGCACAGAGTGAGATTGAAAGGTTATTTTTGATCAGCGAGACAAATTTACAATAACATGCAGGAAATGTTGTGTGGTGTGGCTGTTCATTTCCTGTCTCTGTCTCTTCTTCTGTCACCTGGGTCGTCTGCCAAGGCATCCTTCCCTTCGTCCTCCACTTCCTCCTCAGCCTCCTCCTCCTGTCTTGTGGATCCTAATCACTCACGACAGGGACATGCGCTTGACATTTCCCTACCCACCTCAGCCCACTGTATCCCATAATATTCCTCTCTGTTGTTGTCTGTTACACAACAGGTTTTTGGTGATGGTTTTCCCAGCAGCAATGGTGGTGTCACTGGTCATGGTGGCAGACGGTCGGCCTTTGTTTGGGTTCTCGCCCGAGTTGGTAATGAGTTGTATGGTAATGAGGCGACTCTGCCACTCACACGGTCTCGTCAACAACAACGCAAGCTCAACATCTGGCACAGAGTGGGCCGACCAATTGCTGGGTTGGTTCTAAGCTGTTTGGATGATTTTCAGAATACCATTTTCTGTCATTATGTGTTTTCGCACATGGCTAAACCAAACCACGAGTTGTCACTCATGAAATGTTTTTTGGAGCTGAACGCCTAATTACCTCAACAACTTTTATTGTTATATAGGCCTTGCTGTCACTTTGTTGTCCCTCTGTAACAGCTACTGTATTATCTTTAGTCATTAAATAGTAATTTGACTCTGGTCATACATTGTATGCTTAATGATATGTAGACACATAGTTTTGGCTACAGTTTACAAACATTTTAGACAGATAAAAAGTGCACTATTATAGGATTAGATTATTTCCCCTTTTATAAAGCATTGTATACTGGTCCCTACACCGAGGCTAAATGAAAAACAAACATCTGTTCACATTTTGTTTTACTCCCATTTCCATGTGATGTTTTTTAAATTATTTCTTTGTGTGTCCGTTTCATTATCATTGATACTTTACTTGCAGGGATGTTTTTTGTCCTGATTTATATCATGCAATACCATTTGTCCTTCTTAGCACCACAATTCCTTGGGCAGTCATATTCAACACATCCCGTAAATTTATACCCATCTTTTGGAAAGGCACCAATTCAATTAAAACATGGCATTTCCCCTGGGTGCCTTCCATTAGTTTCACTGGGCTCCCCATATATTTTGGTGGCGTTTGATTTATGCTAAGTGTATTTTGTCTCTGCTCGGCTCTGAATTGAAGGGACATGTGGCCCTCCCCTCCTCGTAGGCCTTCCTCATGTGATCAGTTCTTTGTTAGGCTCTCCACTGCAATGCACTGCGCCATGGCTGATGTCAAGTTTCTGCTAACAGGCAAGATCTATTTAAAGCGTGAGGGTGAGGGCTCGTGTTACAGTAAGCATCTTTTGCTATTTTATTGTTTTTTTTTTTGTTTTTTTTTGTCCTCAGCTGAAAATGAAGCATCTTAAACAAACAGCAGGCACCAGCAGCGGGTCATCCATCGCATGTAAATGTATGTTCTGCCTCTCCCTATTAATGGTAGTCACTGAGCCACTTGTCACATGTTGTCAGTGTAGAGGCATTGTCTCAGACCCTCTCCAAGTACTATGCATGTCTCTCACCCTCTCTCTTTCTCTCTCTCTGTCTGCCTCTCTTTCTCACTTACTTGCTCCTCCCTCCTCCTCTTCCTTCTCCTCCTCCTCCTCCTCCTCCTCTTCCTCCTCCACCACCTCCCCTCCCTCTCTTGCTTTGTATAAGCCATTCAAGTGGAACATTGTGAGATTATCCTACCACCACTGAGAGCAAGGCTCCTGCTAATTCGCCCCCATCCCTGCACTGTAGACAGCCCCAAACTCAGTTGCGCTTGAAGACGCATCCAGTGGTCACCAACTCATTTTTTTTTATTTCGGACTTGTTGTTGACGTAAGAAGATCCTGCTAACAAAACAACAGGAAAAGAGGACAACTTGTTTTTTTCCTGCGAGTGGATTTTTAGTTGGGAGCGTGTGGATAAAGTCTTTCTTTGTAGTGGTCTTCTTTTGTCTGTCCGGATGGGGTCCCTAATGGTAAGTAGTAAGCTGAAGGAATGTGCGGTTTTGGACCAGATCATGGGAGCAAAGCTGGGCTGTTTCTCACACTTGTCCAGTGTTGGAGAGTTTGAGCTTGGTCAGTTTGGCCAAGTTTGGTCAGTTGTTTTGTTCTTAATGCTAGCACTGCATGTGTGTAAACACTGACAGACTGATCACACATGTTCCAAATGTGGTTGATATAGATGGGAGATTTATAACTGGTAGTTTATTTTTGTTTAATTTTGTTCTTTTCATAGACAATGAATCCCATCAATTACTGGACTGACAGGATGCTGTATTGACTTTGATACAACGATTTGATACATGATACTGCCCTAAATCGCTTTAGAGTTCCCTTGTGTGGACAGTAATTGTTGCAAATGGATCGTTAGATCACCTTTTATTGTCCTTGGTGGCATTCTAAGTGTGATGTCTTGAATCTGCGTCTGTACTGGGCATTAAGTAAACATGTGCCATGCGATTGCACTGAATTTCTCAGGACCATCCCTGTTAGGGTAATATCTGTGGAGCAAGTCTGTGAATGATACTTCAGTAGCAATACCTCCAGCAATCACTATGTTCTTACTTGCCTGCCTCATTGTTTTGTTCCCCTTGTCTCAAATCCTTTGTGGAGAGGATGCTCGGCTCTCTCGCCCTGGCTTGACCCAAATATCCATGTAGCACAGTCCCCTCCCCCACAATCCCAAACTCCTCTTTGTTTGGGAGCCAGTCCCCCCTTCGTTGCCTTGTGCTATTCAAACTCATAGAGGCCCAGTGTACCCGTGGATCCAGGCCCAGAAAATGAGGGGGGGTTTTGTCTGCAAAGGCGTAATGGGCCCAATCTTCACTGTGTGCAATTTTACTCTTCTGTTTTGTACCAAACAGCATTGTTCTGATTAAATCTCTTCCTCGTGTGTGTGATCTGAGAGCAGGGCGCATTGTAGATAAAGCGATTCAGTCTACCTCAACACGCTACTACCTACACAAGTAGCTACTGTTCAATCGCCTTTCTTGCCTTTTTAATTCACTGTTACTGAGGTTTATACGGAGGCCTGCCCAAGCGGTGATCCTGTAATTGGCACTAGTTGACATGGACTCACATACTGTAAGCATTAAGTGTTCACAGTAATGTAAATGTCACAGTATGTTTTATAGTATGTTTTAAACCTCAAATATTAGCGCGACCTTTAGTTCTTTCTGGATTTGAAATGAATGTAAGGAACGTAGCACTGTCCTGCTTATAGCCGAGTTGGTTACAAGAGAGTGAAGCTCAGACAGAGGTCTTATTTCTGGAATCTGGCATTGGCTTAGCTGCCTATGAGAAAGCTAATTGAAGGCCCAGACACGCTGACAGGCAGGGGCAGATTATTCAGATTAACAATAAGACCAGAAGTAATAGGTGCGAAATTAGACAGGCTTTTCTCTCTTTTTGCAAACTTTCTGGATAAATTTTGGTCTAGCACAGTTCAAGACGTTTGACAGGGTCACATAAGCGTGGGCATATGACAGAATCAAAATAAATGTGTGCATTGTTTGCTTGTGTGATGCAGCTGTGCAAAAACAAAGAGGCAACAGAGAGTCTGTATACTGCAGCAGGCAGCGTGCTGCACAGCAAGTATTGAATTCTGCTTAAATGTCTTGCCAATTAATGCTAGCCTGAATGTTTTTCAGACCACATTCAGGAAGAGTGGAGCAACATCTCGCACCACTCACACTATCATACAATGAACCACATATAAACAAAGTCAAGTGAATTCTCACTTCTGAACTCCCGTTTCTTGGAGCCCTGACAAGATGCATATTGGACACTATCTGTTAGGGCAAAACAGACCCTGGAAAACTGTTTGTCCCAGTATGTAGCATCAGGTCTCTTTGGGGATGCTGAGTCATTGTCTTGTTAGCATAAACGAAACAGATCTTATTGATGTTGGCAACTAATTAGGAAGACTGAACACCATGCTCAGACAAAAGAAGGGAAAACAAAAGTGTCAGAACCTATACCATCACAGTATCTGTGTTGTATAAAGTATGCACTTATTTCAACCGCAACTGTTGTCTAAGAACAAGGAGTATATTTGGGGAGTGATGTACATTTTTAAGTACTGTAGTCCAATTCAAAGCGGGGGGTTCGGCATGTGTTTAAAAGTGGATTTCCATGGCCTGTTTTGAGCGAGATAACACCAATATTAGGTGTGAACTCTGATGTGTCCCCAGATTACTTCAGGTGGTCATGTTTATTGTTGTCATAACAAGGGGTCAGTCCATGTTCACCCATTACAATATGACAATGTACAATATGACAATGTAACCTTTCTGTTTTGAATCAGATGTGGCTTTACGTGTGCGGCTTGTGCCCTGTCATCCCAGCAGGGCTTCTGTGTCGATTCAGGGTGACAGCGTTCTCAGTTAACAAAACAAAACTGGTGTGCATGACTGTGTGGGTGTTGTTGACCTGAAATAAAGAGTTGCTCGGCTGTTTGGCGGACAGCAGGACAGACCTATCAGAGCTGTGGAGTGAGGACAAGCATGACCTGATGCATCAGATGGTTTCATTTAAGACACAGCAGGGAAGGCAGGCATTTATGCCCCCTGAGAGACTGTAGGTGTCTGCATTACACTGAGTGTTGTACACAGAAGTGCACGCAAACCAAGTGAACAGTGGAAAGAATATCACCTCAAGGTTGTCAGACATTGTGTCCTAGACCTTCATTGGAAATCCTTCTTCATGTCTACATCTGAGTATGTTTTTATTTCTTTCAAAATAACACCATCTGACACAGACGTTTAACATTCACTTCAGTGAAAATAAGCTGTGTTCATAGTGCACAAATAGTTCTTGTTTTTTTTTACTCAGGACTGTGCTGGCAGAAAGGAGTACCCAAGACAACCTAATTGAACTCGCTGAGTAGGAATGACTGAAGTCATTAAAGCAAACTGGATTAAATAACCATTAAGTCTTCAGTACAAGAATAGAACCAGGACGTCTGCTGTATTTTTTTACTTATCAAATCGCTTTTTAACAGATGGTGATACAGATCTCTTTTTTGAGTCTTGTGCAAATGCCAGCAAGATCCCACTGTGATTGTGGGTTTTCTACAAGTAACAAATAATTAAAATCACTTTTCAGAAGCACCCAATGACAACTCATTTGGTTCAGGGTTAGAGAGGCCACTGTCACACCACTTACACCTGTGTTTGCTTTAGGCTTGTGTGAACCCAGCTCACTTTTTACTTTCTCTGTAGACAGAGTGTACTCAGATGTTGGTAAAATATTCCCAATGTCTTTTTTTACAATAATGTCAGAATGTATTTATTTATTCTTTTGCCATCACTTGCCTTCAGTTTTACATAGCAAACATAGAACAGGCCTACTAGTAACATAGTATAAACACAGCGCAAAAACAGTGCAAAGTCTAAAGCTTGTATTGTCATTATATTTATGTATTTAGCAAATTGCTTTATACTTACATCAGAATCATCTACTGAAAGCAAACTTTGGGATGTATTGATTACATCATTGGCCCCATCATTATGCTTCACTTAAATTACCTTAAAAGCTTTAGACATATGATATCTAGGAGAGGGGGAGGGCGTGGGCTTCTAACAATGAGACCTAATGGCTGCGTCCGTGCAGTTCATGCATGTGTGCTATTGACATGACCTGAGTTTGTCTCAAGGAGATGAGTGGGATTAAAGACATTTTAGACTCCATGGTCAAATAGCAATTAGAGATTTGGAGAGCAGAGTTTAATTAGTTCTCTGAGCGGTTTATATGAGAGCCGTTTTGAGAAATGAGGGTGATTTATCTGTTCATCGGTAAGCCGCATATCACAGACGATTTGTCCCACATGTGTCTAATATGACACGTTAGGTGGCCATATGTCTCTCCCGGGGCCTACGAGCGCTGCTCATTTCCACACACAGACAGACAGGGTGGGCGTCCCCTCTGGAGGGGGGAAGGAAAAGTGTGCAGGTGAGCGAGGGGGGGAGCGATGGAGATAGGGAGAGGGAGAGGCTATTTATGCGCCGTGATTAGACCTGTCATTGAGACTCCTTCAGACAGATGGGCTGGTGTCTGCAGACGTTAACTGGAGGGCGAGAGGACGGTAGGGCGGGCGGAGCAAGTGGAGAGGCCAGGGCGGGTGTTGTCTCTATTTGTGTTCCATCGACCACCCGTGATGGCAGACTGATGAAGGCGATGGCCAAGGGCCTGAGCACAATGAGCCTCCACGGCTGGCAGTGGGCGATCACAAACACACACAACTGCTCACACAGAAACACAGCTAAACAAAGACCACAGTCACATTAAACACACGCACACTTAGGCACACACACACGCACACACACACAAAACCTGGCGTAGAGTACATTCCCTTAGAGTTACAGTGCCTGTAAAGCCATAACAGTGCTTATAACAGTCCTTATATAATAGAATATAACACTGTTAATCTTAAAAGCTGAAAGATTCAAGGGTCACTTGCTCCCATAACCATTGTATTTTCTATTGGATAGCAGTTTACTGTACATTGCATATCACTGCAAGATGATACATGACTTTAGTAATGACATGAAATTCTGTGCAAATATAGAAGCTTTTGATTTTGCCGATCTCATCAGTGTATCTTATAAGTTAACTACTAGCCCTAGACTTTCCCAGAATCCTGTGTTCTCTTTATGTCAAAATTGTTCTGAGGTTTACAGCATGTTAATGCTGATGTACACAACTCTCTCTCTCTCTGCTGCAATAACAAATTGGCCAGGAGGTCAACATGCGCTGTCACATTAGATCAGTTTAAATTATGAAAGTATAAATATATGAAAACAACAAAAGTGTAATCATGATACCCTTGTTATGAGTTAGTAGTTGCAGTAGCCTGAAAATTGTAGGTTGAAATCCCAGCTGCTACGGTAGTGGCCCTAAGCAAGGCACTTGAATAAAAGTGTCTGCTAAAAGTGTAATAGTAAAAAGTATGACCATTTTATTATCTTATTAAAGACTTTATCTTCTCTGAGCTTACTGCTTTCAGTTCCTATTGCTGCCATAATCACCCTTTATGTCACTTTTTCATTAACACTTTCTGTCTTCTCTTTCTCATTTTTGATGCTTGCAGTGCATGAGGATTTCGGCCTTGCAGCTGCCACTTTCAGCCTTCAGCCAGTGTCGCTCCATCCAAGAAAATGTCCAGTTCATACGATGAATCTGCTGGTGCCGATGAGACGATGGACAGCTTTTGGGAGGTACTGTGACACGTCATGTTTCCTATCCATTCCCATGCCATTCATGTCTGATGCATTTGTTTTTTTTCCTGTCTGATTTTCCATGGCATACAACTGATGCCAGTGCATGCAATTAGTAAATAAAGAGTGGTTCTGTTTTGGAAATCTGGCTCTGCCAGGCTGCCCACAATGGCCTCTATTTATTCAATATTGGCTCCACAGTCTATTAATCTCTGAGTAGTGCTTGCAAAAGATAACAGTTTTCTCTCAGCTCTTGAAACAGCATTCATGTTTCAGTCATGTGTGTGATTTAACATTGGCCAGTTGAGGTTACCATTTCTAGATGCTCGTTGAGGAGATTCTGTCTCGTCGCCCTCAGTGAATGCGAATGCAATACAAGGTCATCTTTGTATGTCCACAGCCAATCTGAAAGAGGCTCTCAAATAACAAAATAGCCCTTTGATAAGGAGTTGCAATGACAAGGGGGGCCCCTCCCACTTTTCCCTCAGACTTCCTTTGAATGATCTGATAGTCACTGATGAGAAGAAACAGAAGGAAATGACTTATTCACGTATTTATAGCCAAGCTCTTATTGGCCCTAATTCTTGATTGGTTGATCAATGATACACCAATGTAATTGTATAAATGCTTATTTTTCCAAGATTGCAAGATTTGGTTGCTGCTAAATTGTGTCATAAGGAATGGGTATAGGTATTAGCTGTTTATGTGAGAAAGTACTTTAATTTGCAATATTCCAGAAACAAGATTAGTGATATAGCTTTACAGAAAAAGGCCTGAGCAATCTTTAAAATGTTTGTTTTAAAAATAGCTGTTGTTGATGTTGTTGTTGTTGTCGTGTGCCCAGGTGTCACTGTGGGCTGGTGTTGTGGTTGGTGTGGTTAGTATAGGGGTGGCACCTCCATCTGTTTCACCCCTGGCTAGAGCGTGCAGTGAGTCTGCCATTCTGCAGCGCAGGGCTTCTCTCTGCCCCCGTCCCAGTGGTGCAGCTCTCACTCTTTCTTTCTCTCTGTGTCTCTCTCACGATGCCTGGTGGCGTCACAGCACTAGAGATGCAGGGGATTACAGCAGTGAAGAACTCTTACACACTCATAGATACACACACGCACACACACACACACACACAAAGCCGCGGCCATTGCATAACTCCACATGCTCAGGCACGAGCCACTCCGTTCTCTCCCTCCCCTCTTCTCTTCGTTCCCCGTCCTCCTCCCCCGCCCTCCATCATGGACCATTAGCTCACGCCCCCTGCAGGCTTTGAGGGTGGAGCCTCAGTGCGCGTGTGCATTCTCTCTGAAGGTGGAGAAGGACAGATAGCTGCACGGAGACCACAAGACAGCTCAGTGTCTGCCGCACACTGCGCTATGTATCACTATACTACATGAAAGTAGATCTCCTCCCTGCAATAACTGAGAAACCTACTGCACTGTCATCATATAAACACCGTCTTGGATGGCGAGATAAGGCAAATACACTGTCAAGATGTAATTTAATATTTCTGTTGTTCTAGGATGTTACATTTCTGTTGTGTACAATACACATCTGAATCATGATCTAAATTATGCACATACCTGAATGTCTTATGAAGTCTTATGAATTGGAAAACTGCAGTGACGTAATAAATGGAGAGTTATCATTTACAATAAAATGCAATGTAGAGTGTGTGTGTGTGTGTGTGTGTGTGTGTGTTAATAGTTATTGTAGTGACGTTAGAGAGAACAGGGCTGCTAAGTCACTTTCACATCTGTCTTTCATCACAATGTCCGTCTCATAGGTGGGAAACTACAAGCGTGCCGTCAAACGGATCGATGACGGCCACCGACTTTGCAACGACCTCATGAGCTGCCTTCAGGAACGTGCCAAGATAGAGAAGGCCTACAGTCAACAGCTGACTGAGTGGTCAAAGAGATGGAGACAGCTCATTGAGAAAGGTCAGGACACCTGGGGGAGCAGCTTAGATCTCACTCTGTGAGAGAACTATGGGGTTAACTGTCTCCATTCAGCAAGCTAAAGATGTGCATGACTCCCAATCTATAAGCAAATGTCAACACACAACACAGTGAAATGCACAACTGATTTAACAAAATATCAGAGATTAGAAGACTCAGCTGACCTTAAATGCATTTACAGTGGTTTACAGTGAGCTTATAGAATCCAAATATAATTTTGATAAGAAAATTAAATATACACAAGCGTATGCCATATGTGTTTCATATGTCAATTGCTTGAAGGTAGTGTTTCACCATTAATTTCAACATCACCAATAATTTAAAAGAGTTAGATTTTTACAATGGCTGCAATGTGTTCTGTGATGTGTGTTGGTTCCAGGACCTCAGTATGGTTCTGTAGAGCGGGCCTGGCTGGCCGTCATGACAGAGGCGGACAAGGTTGGTGAGCTGCACCAGGAGGTGAAAAATGGCTTGCTCAATGAAGATGTTGAGAAGGTCAAGAACTGGCAGAAAGACTCCTTTCACAAGCAAATGATGGGAGGATTCAAGGAAACCAAAGAGGCAGAAGAGGGCTTCAAAAAAGCCCAGAAGCCCTGGGCAAAGAAGTTCAAAGAGGTGAGATTCATGGAAAATTTTAAAAATGTTAAAACCACCACATATGTCCCAGTTAGACCTGAGAAGGGTATATTGCGTGGTATATTATGTGGTTTATACATGTTTATACATGTTTAGTCACTAGCATTCTAATTCAAGCAGCAAGTACACAGTCAAAATAAATGATGGGATAAATTGTCTCCTTTGTATACTTGTTAACATGCTCCTCCTCACACACATTTGATGAGATTTCAGCATTTGTTTAGTATTACAGTTACTGGCGGTTGAATTGAACAATTACTAGGAAAAGGGCAGTGGTGGTGAAGGGTGGTTCTAAGTTTGTTAAGGTGTGCTGGCAGAAGGGGAGTGTGGTGACGCAGGGCGAGAGCTGCGTTTTCCTGCCACTACAGACACGCCTAATTGGGTTTACCGAGCTCATTTGATTCTGGTACTTCCTAGTGAAACAATTGACTGACCTGAGTCAGTGCAAAAGACGTTAATGTCAAGGTGAACCACCCAAGGAGTGAAAAAGATATGTCTCCCAATTATCTTTTGTTTTCATTTTCCTTTAATAAATAACACAGGTCTTTTGTAAATGAAAAATGAGAATAGCAATTTTTAACATTAATATATTTGCACTGTGTAACAGCTTATCTATACTTATATTGTTTATATTATTATGTAGTTGAGTTAGTTAATTTTTGAGTGGGGCTGTTTTGCAACTGTCACATTACACTTGGCACTGTAGTCATGTGGGTTTGTAACCACAGATGGAAACGGCGAAGAAGAACTACCACATGGCCTGCAAGGAGGAGAAGATGGCTGCCACTCGAGAAGCCAACGCAGAGGCCACCGTTACTCCTGACCAGCAGAAGAAGCTCCACGAAAAGGTGGAGAAGTGCAAACAGGATGTTCAGAAGGTGAGGAGAGGAAAGGAGATCAGTGAGGGAAATGGCTGTGTAACCTCAGTGAGGCTGTTCTGCTACTTCTTAGGTCTAGCCTGAAAGAGAATAGCCTGTCTATCCAGATTGTTCCCCCAATGTTTCAACATGTCTACATTCTTATCATTTATATGCTAATTAAATAAATTAGCCTCCTAACCCACATCACTTTTAGGCCTTTCTAGTTTTAAATCAGTGTGATTTAGAATCAAAAGTGGAAGAGATAATCCCAAAGACGCTATTTGAGGAGAACTTATGATGTGAGGAGCTAATTACTTTTGGCCGAGCTGCAAGAGTAATGTGCTTACCAGGTGTTCCCTGACGTAAAGGACCTTAGGTGATGCTAAGAGTTTAATTTGGGTTAATCTGCCAATTTTCTTCCTTTACTGTACCTCATGTAATCTAGACAAAAAGCATATTTATAGAAAAATATTTATAGCAATGCATATTTATAGAAAAAATTGTACTGGTAAATACACCTAAAATACACCTGCCAGTGGCAATCCAAACTAAGTCTCCATCAAAGCATTGCAATTAATCTTGCAGAATGTCAATTACTTTTGTAAACCTCTTTCCAAAGAAAAAAAACACAGTAGTGGAGCCCTCCATGATGACCTCTCAACAAATGATGAGGGGAAGTAGCCTCTCAGCTTAGATAAGCTAAAGTTGGGTGCTGTCAGCCATTTTAACCTCAGCTTGCCTTTAAGTGCTTATGTAGTGTTCTGGGATCAATACCGTTTTACACAAGTGGCCTCTAAAGAGACATAGTTGGCCTTTCATTAATGGCAATCTGACTGTGCTTTAGTGCAATAGTAAGAAAATGAGGATGTGGCAGCAGACTGTATTAATATTTATGATTAAGGTGATCTAATCAATTGGACTTTTTCATTATTGAGTAGTCGTTAAAACATCATTTTTAAAAATGTCTCTTCTGTTCTGTTAGGTAGAAAAACTAATCCTAAATCACATTAGTCATTGTTAATCTCCCCGTGTTGGTCTAATATTCAGATCTATCTTAAATTTTGGGTGAACTGTTTCAATTATTCAGTGGTTTTGGTTTTGTGATCTCTGAGTATCGTAGAAGTCTTGACAGCTATAAATGATTCAATTATTCTTGTTAGGGCAGTAAGCTAAATTATAATTAGCATGTGTAGCTTTGAAAGATAGTACTCTTTACAGCTTGTTTAAATCTTACTTTACGGTTTGTTGCCTTAGGTTGTTCAACTGGCAGCTACAAGCACAAAGCTGGCAATCAGGTTAAATGATCATTACAATCAAGTGCTCAGTGATGTAAACCTTTTGCCTCTCTCTCTCTCTCTCTCTCTCGTCCAAGGCCAAGGAGAAGTATGAGAAGTCTCTGGACGAACTGAATAAGTGCACGCCTCAGTACATGGAGCAGATGGAGCAGGTGTTTGACCAGTGTCAGCAGCACGAGGTCAAGAGACTCAACTTCCTCAAAGAGGTGCTTCTGGACATCAAGCGCCACCTCAATCTCACTGAAAACCAAAAGTAGGTTTTACCACTGTTGCCAAGCAACATGCCAACCTGGCTCAGACTTGATGCAAATAGGTCAAGTGTTGTCCTGTATGCTGTATTCTTTTCTAATTTCTATTTCTAATATTTTTTAACAGCTATGCCTCAGTGTATCGGGAGCTTGAGCGCACCATACTAGCAGCCAATGGACAGGAGGACCTGAAGTGGTTTAGCAACAACCACGGGCCCGGCATGCACATGAACTGGCCACAGTTTGAGGTATTGGACACCCTGCTTTTGGAATGCGCTTTGCAGGACAAGCAAATGTATTGCTCTGAACAAAAATAAATTCATTTGCGTTTGCGTGGTTTTAGTGTAAACCGATTCACTGATGATCGTGGACTTTCATTTGAATTTGCAGGAGTACAACCCAGACGCTACCAATGCTGTGACCAAGAGAGAAAAGAAGAAGCCTGATGGTGTTGCTCCAGCTACTCCGAGTACAGAGCACGCTGGTCAGCCAGGGGATCGTGGAAGGTAAGAAGCCACAAAAACCATGTGACTCTTACCTGCTTACTATTGGGAAATTATTTACTAAACCAGAGGCTGGATATGGAATATTTTAACTTGAATTTAATTTTTTAAATTGAAACAGAATCCATTTATGCTGTGAAATGTCTATAATTCTGTTCTTCGACCAGTAAAACGAAACACACACATTTCAGGAGATTAAACAAATATCTATGATCACCAATATCTGTTTATGTAGAATTAATGAATAATGCTCTGTTCATAAGACCGTAGAGTACCTTAAGGTCTTTACATGCATTATACATCTTTTATTCGTTTTCACCAGTGTCAGCAGCTATGATAAGAACCAGGCCTACTCGACTGAATGGTCCGATGATGAGCAGCCGACGGCATACTCGGGCAATGAGACTAACGGTGGCGCCAACTCTTTCGAGGAAGACTCCGGAAGTGCGAGAGGAGGCGTGCGCGTACGGGCACTCTATGACTACGACGGACAGGAGCAAGATGAGCTGAGCTTCAAAGCAGGTGCGGTTCGTTAAAAACAGCACGCTCTCAAGTGACTTGACTACCAAGTAGATTGTGTGTCTCACTAAGTGTCGCATGGCGCTGTCACTGTCTAAGCGGACCCGGTGCACACAGTCAGACTACTGCTGCTAATAAAGTAAAAAAGCACTGCGCTGTGAAGTGGATTAGGATAACCTAAAAAAAAAAAAAAAACGTCAGAAATGGAGATGCACCTTGTCGTTCCAAGAGGATGTCTTCTGAACGTTGTGCGAATTCTAAAATAGCACCTTCCTGTCTGGGGAGTGTGTGAGGCAGTCTGATACCCTATTCATTGGTTTGGCACACAGTGAACTGGCTTCCGAATCCACCTCAGAGGCTCAGCGCACACAGCTGCAGCAGTCAATTGGCGTCTCAGGGCCAGGGCCGTTGGGGAAAGCCAAATGAGCCGCACAGCATAGCACTTACTGGGCTGGCTACAATAGGGGGTGGAAAACGGGTGAAGGAAATGACCGTCCATTTACACCCACCCCCCCCCCCCCCCCGTCCCCCGTCCCCCCAGTTCTTCAGAATAAAACCCCTCATAGTGCAGAGAGGGGAGGAGGGACACAGATGGATTAGCTGAGCCTTATAGGACAGGACTTTCAGTGTCTGCGTCCTCCACCTGCTGACTTTGTTTTTGTCTGTGGCTTTGATGGCTGTCAATGCATGCTAGTTCTGCCTGACGTTGTTGGGTGAGGTTGTGAAGTTGTTGTCAGGGAAGGATGAGACCGATCGCAAGTGAAGCACATGTTGTTAGGCGATTACGATAACACATAGGGGACACCAACCAGAACAGAGAGCATGCAAAGAGAACATGAAGGCAGACAAGGTTCAGTACAGACAGACAGTCATACACAAGGAAACACAAAGAGAAGTGAAATAGGGGGGTTTAGACAGGGGTGTGGACAGGTGCAGTGGCTCACAGAAACTAGTGACTCATTAGTAGGCTGGAGATGCAGATCTGATGGGTTCAGTCATGATGTTAGAAGTGGACAAATACAATATGTGAAAAAAATTTAATGTTTCACAACAAGCACAATGTTAGACTTCACAAGTTAATGTTTCACATCAAGTACAACAAGCAAAATGCTAGATTTTTCAATTTCAATGGAATCATAATTTAATTCATTTATTTGAATTCATGAACAATAGTATTGATGATGATGATGATGATCACATGATTCTTGTCTTCCCACAGGCGATGAACTCACCAAGATAGAAGAAGAGGATGACCAGGGCTGGTGCAGAGGTCGCCTCGACAGCGGCCGATCGGGCTTGTACCCGGCCAACTACGTTGAGGAGATCTAGCCAGCGACTGAGGCAGAGCAAGCCACTGGGGAAGGCCGCTCAGATTGTCTTACAAAAGAGCACTGCGCCTAGACAGAGACTTAGGAGCAACACATATCTTGCCCAACCAATGTGTGAAGCAGTTTAATTCAAAATCTTAGTAACCTAAACACAAAAAAGTCTAACGTATCTATACAGTATATATTTATCCGCTTAGGGGGAATGCGCGTGGGAAGGGAGACATTTAGTTCATACTACTCACACATAAATACAGTTACTTGTTAAACATCTCCACTGTGCTGTTCTATGAATCCCACAAGCTGTGTGGATCAGACACACACCGCTCTTCGTAAGGGTTGATGCAACAGTACATTTTCATAACAGTCCATCACCAGATATCACAAGAAACACATATATTATAACAGTAGCCTTGTAGCCCCAAAGTAAGCTACAGTGGACATGTAAGGATCTCAGCAATGCCATACCTCTTTTATGCAGTTTCTTGCCCACACAGTGGCACCTAACCTTCCATGGTATGATTCTTTTCTTTTTCTCTTTTTTTTTTTCCTGTTCTCATGTGGTGTTCCCTCACTGGTGAACGTGTGTGTTGCAGTGCTGTTTGCTGTCTCTTTTACACTGGATTCTGGTTGCATAGTAGCATGCACTATGCAAGAGAATTGACTTGAATCATCAGGCCATTGCTTCAGGATGCTATGCTCACATCCACAGACGTCAGACGGACAGGGGAGAGACAGACAAAAAAAGACACTAACTGACTAACTGATCCCTGATATCTTCAGGAAGTGGCAGGTGCGCATATTTGGTGGCATTGATCTCTCTGTATCATTTTCGCATTTTCTATATGTATTTCACTAGGATTCATGTCAGAGTATGTAAATGTTAGCATAGTTTTTTATGCTAACCTTCCTGTATTCAACTAATAATTGTTGGGACTACATAATATCACAAGCATCTGATCCAGTGCTACTCTACGAGATGAGTTTTTGAGGCTGTGAACCAGTAGTATGGATATTTAGTATGCCTTTTGCCTCCTAGGCATTGCTGATGTGATTGCTAACAGCTGTGCACACTGTTAATTGCATGTTGAGGTGTTTCAGTGCTGTTTCGAGGTACAGAGTTCACGTTGTGGCTAATTGTATTAAAGTGTTATCTTCGCTCATCCTCACCTGATGAATGTAGCCTGTTGTTGTCAGAGAGCAGTGCTCCAATAGCATTCTGGACTGACGGTGCCGGGAGGCAACCTGATCCACTGTGACCGAACATTGAAAAGCCCTCCTGAAGTTTTTCGTTTGATTTGGCGCGTACGTGTGTATGTGTCTGAGTGATTCTGTCATATGCGAGAGTGGCATATGAGTCCTATGTTGGTGTCTTGTTTCATTTCATGTTTTCTTTTGCTGTTTCTTTTCTTTTCTTTTTTCTTCTTTTACTTTTCGATCCAGTCATGACGACAGTGTTTGTTTGCTTGTGAAAGTGTCTGGCATCGGATCACTTCACTCACTTGTGACAAGCTCCTCTTCCACCCAAGCGCTTGAAGCCGACCTCCTTCTGAGCCACCGTAGTTCTTTTTTTCCAACCTTCCGACTTACAACAAAAACCATCTCCTTCTGGTATTAACAACATTAAAGCTGTTCTACATGTAATGTTCAGTATAAAACTGTGAGTGTGTCTCAGTGCACCAGAATATAACCTGGGATTAGGACACTGCTCTTGTGTGTGAAAACTAAGCACAGTCACTTGCTAAACAAGAGTTTTGTTTGTGGTACTGTGGTATCTATATACTGTATATTTGGGCTTTAGATATCTAGTTCTCTCCAAGCGCATCCAGTACCACCTATAACTTAGTAGCTATGCTTCAAATGATGACCTGCAGCGACTACTGTCACTGCGGTTAAAACAAAAAAACAAAACAAAACAAGCAATTCCTTGAAATGCAACTACTCTCATTGCCAAAAAGTGAGATTGAAAACCCTAAATTGCATAGAGTGCATGGCCCATGGTGAGTCATGCCGCCAAAAAACATTAAAGAAGAAAATGACATGGAGAAATATATTAAGAAAACAAAAAAAGAGGGGGAAAAGCTTGCTTGGGAATCGTAGAGGAGTTGACTGCTGTGAAGTAAGAGAAGTGAACTGGGAACTGAGTATAAAGCTAAGAGAGAACGGGAGGGCACATCACCAGCTCCCAGTGGTATGTCTTAGGTCATGTTGTCCAGCCTAGCAAAAAGAATCCATGACATTTATTGTTCCGATATTCCGCGTCACCCCCACAGCATTTCAGTAGAACACATCCTGTAACACGTGCAAGAGCATAGACACACACACACATACAGACACACACACACACACACACACAGACGTGTTAAGACAGTGTTACAGGTCAACGCATAATATCAAACTGACGCACATACACAGAGACAGACATGCACACAAAAAAACACACACACACACACCACACACACAAGCTGTTTTGGGGGAATATTTTGGGGATAAACAAACATCTTTATCATATCCAGTGTGTATGAGTTGTGTTTATGTAGACATAAAAAGAAAAAAAATGCAAGTGATTGAACACAAACTAAAAAAATAGTGTCATACTTGTACATGTAATTGAAAAGATCAAAGAAAAAAAGACATACTGTAACAATCAATAGGCACCATACTGTATTCATTTCATTTGGATTGGAATGGAATTGTCAATGTACCATACCTGTATAAATGCGTGTGGTTCACGCCGTCACATTTGTATATGATGATGTAATTTAAAGATTATATTCTATTGTAACTGTACAACTGTGTTGAGTAGAACATGACAACCTATGTAAGTTGAAGCAGTGAAGAAAACGTGTATGTAAATGCTTTTTTATGTTTTTCTTCCTTATGCACACTTATGAACAGATGACGGCTTATGTTGTGAAAACTCTATTTTAGCAGTCCTAGAAGATGTAGGTATGTTAGTGATGTAATTTGAATCTCCTAACTGGTGTAGTGCCTGTCCATCTCAATATAACATGACGTTCATTTAAATATGCATAAAGATCAAGATGATGATGACGACGATGATGATGATGAATAAGGCATCAGTGATGATAGCTATTATAATGACAAGGATAGTAATGAGCAACCTGGATCTAAGTTGTTGTAGTGATGTCTATATTGCAATATTGGTTTGAGGGGGAAAACAAGTTTGTTGAGAAAACATGCCATTCTGTGTCCTGGGCTGTCTGTGTTACACATGTGTACAAGTCTAATCTACGCTACTGGAAGCTGTTTTCAGAAATAGGTGTTTCAGAGGTTTATCAGAAGTGTGGTTTTTAAACAATGAAATTGTGTAAGGAACAGAAAGACAGCTTTACATCACCTGTAGAGGCAGATTGGCTCCTGGTATTTAAGATATCTAATATTTTGGAGAAAAACTCAGGTCATTTTCAACCCAAGGCCCTAGTGCTTACAGTGGGGAAGAAGAACAGGATAAGATGGTAGAGTATAGTGAGAATAACAAAACAGCAACTAAAGCCAGCCAATTGAAGCAAGTTAACCTTGGAGGTCCATAGTTACTATTTGGTCTATTTACACATAGATCCTTATACAGGGCTATGGTTTGAAAGTGGGTGATTTTTTTTTTACATTCAAGCCAGAATTAGATGTAGGGTTAAATAACTTCAACTACACTGGGATGTTAATTCAGACAACTGAAGTGTGTGCTACTTGTAGCATTGTGTCTTCGTGCTAATGCGATACAGCCCTTGAGAGAAGTCTTGCGAGCTGACCGCATTTGGCTCTTTCAGACAACACAGTTACAGTTGAGGTGAGCACATTATCATGTTTTGATCTACTCTTTGGCTGACTTCCACTGGGTTTCAATGACAGTTCAGCCATAGTTTTCTTATCAGTTTGGCAATCACTAAACATCAAAAACCGTAAGATCCTCGAGAGACTAAAAATAAAAGTATGCATGTGGAGGAGTGAGAACTTTGTAAAACAAAACAAAACACTGGGGCTTAGAAACTAATCAACAAATACTGTTCTTGTGTTTTCCACAGCATCTAAGCCTTTGAACAGTATTTGTTGATTATACAGTGGTTTATGTTATCCACAGAATACAGCCACAGGTTAACTTAATGTTAGAAGACCTTGAGCTTGTCACAAGTAGCTACTGCTTAGAACAATGATATTTTACATTGTGTAGCTTACACACCATAAGTGTATTTTAGACTGTGGTTTATTGCTAGTGGCATCTAAAATGAGCATGAAAACAGTTGCTTTTTTGTTGTGGTCTGAGTTATGGTCCAGGTTGACCACATGGGGGCAGCATTGAAAATTTCTCATAAGCTCAGCTTTCAGTGGACTGGCACTGCATCTGCATTTAAAAAACGTCTGAAATTGTTTCTCTTTATGGTTGTAAGGAAGCTGACCACCTTGCACCAACAGTCTAATTTAAGAGCAAAGACAACATTAAGAAAAGTTTTTTGCGATACAGTAAGTGAATGAACAGTGTAAATTATTGTCGGATAAAACAGGTTATGCAGAAAAGAGTTAGTCTTTGATCGGAATAAGGGAATTTTATTACAGCTCCATAGTGTGCAGAGTAATCAGGAGGGAAGTCAGAACAACAGGCACTGGGGAGTTTGAAAATTTAAAAAAAAATGAACAATAGGATTATTGACGTTTACAATATGACACTGATTAGGACTACTGCTGAGATGGGTTCAGTCTTAGAAAGCACTTATCAATGTCAAACAACTCAGGCAAGGATTATTGTCTCTAAAATACTTGGAAGATTGGAATTAAACAGATGGAACAACAGAGATAGTTGTTCTCTTAAGGCTCTGTAATTTTGCATATCCTCAAGTAAACTTGACATTTAAAAAGAGGAAACGCCTTCTTCACGGTAGGCTTCATAGATGACAGAATCAAACAAAAACTGTCCATGCCAAAACTGGCTGAAAGGACAAACACACACACACACACACATATACACACACAAGGAAGGAGTGGGGGAAGAGTTAAATGTCTGCCAAGAGGTTTTCTAATCATTCATTGCACACAATAAAAGTGAACCTGCGACTGTTTGCACACATGCTTCTTTTTCCATAACATAAATTCAGACGATCATATGGGCTGAATGGACCTAAGTCAGTGTTTACTTTTTAACCTGTCCATAAAGAAATAAACCACCCCTTAAATAAATAACCCCAAGAAAAAAGATAATGGAAGGTGATCATATGGCAAGCCTATTCTTTTCACAAGACACATTAAAACTGTTAATGGTAAGAACACAATCCACTGAAAATCTCTCAGACAAGTAAATAAAAGTCTTATTTAAGAACAAACTAAACAAACTTTGAAATGGTAATTGAAGGGAAATGCTATTGAATTCTAATAAAATAAAACATCCTAATAAACAATAAAGTAAAAATTAAGGCAGGATATGCAAAGGCAGTTTTGGAATGCTGCTACTTCAGAACCACTCACTTCACTCACGCATTCCAACAGGATTGTCATGATCTTTGGGACACAGCCCTTTGAACTTGTAACATCAGAAATGTGGCGGTAACTCATGTGATCATTCATCCAAACTATGCAAAATTGAACACATTTGACACAGTTCACAGTTAGACACAGTTGCACTTATTGGCAGTAGTTTCATTTCATTATCCATCATACTGGATGGACAAACTGGTAGACCAGTCTTTGAGACACATCAGGTTTCTTGATAATTCCCTTCTTATAGTATTGCCGAATGGAGCGGCTCAACTTGTCATAGTTCATCGCTGGGCGATTCTTCCTGATGCCCCAGAGTTTAGCCACATGTGCCGAATCTTCTATTTTGAAGATACCTATACAAGACATCACCTTGGTTAGACCAATCTCTGTATTCTTTCTTTGGATATATATATTTAAAAATTCAAACATGCACCCACTGTCCCTCTTCTCACCCTTCTCTTTGTTGAGCCAGCGAATGCAGCGACCATAGCTGTGTGGCTTGAGGAGAAGCTCCCTCAGGAACTGCCATAGATGAATGGGCTGCCCAGAGCAGCAGGAGTCGGCCTCGGAGCACAGGTCCTCTGTTCCTGGAACAGTTTAGAAAAGTTGTCTGTTAGAGGGTGACCTATCCCTGACAGCTGCACTGGTCTTGGAAAAGTTCAGTAAAACCACACTTTACAAGATAACTGTGCTTCTTTACCAGCACCAATACTGATTCTGGAACAGTGCAGAGCACTCCTGTTGCAGGTTGACTGTGTGTGCCCCTTGCAAACTACACAGTAAGACTATAAAAAGGTTACCATTTATTGACAGCTCTAAGCAAAGCTGCACTCTCCGGAGACTGAAAAGGAGCCAGTTTTGTCATATCTATTCTCCAAAAAAAAACGCTATTTTTTTTACCAATACAGTTCTATGCTATATACATGTAGGCCTACATAGAGCAGTTTGTACATGCAGCAGACTGTGTATTCACTCCCTAATATTTACTTGCACTTGTATTGTAGACCAGTAGTGTAAATACAGACATTTGTGTGGTTGAGTTTGATACCAGCAAACAGTTAATATTGTTCTTGTAAAGCTGATAAGCACTGGTAAATGGCATTTTATATGTACACGCTTAATGTAAATCTGAATACAAATGATTTACTTTAAGGGCACAGAATCAATCTGATTAAATTCTGAATGCACCCAGGTTATGTCATTAACAAAAGAATTTAGCAACACTGCCACTTCAGCTGCAACTGTGTCATGTGACATCTTCAACCTAAACAGTGTTTGCTGAAACTGAATAGCAATGCATTCCATGCACTTCTGATATGGTTAGCAATGGGGACTATCAGTTTAATTTTTGTTTTTAACTGTTAGATGAACATTAACCGTGTGCAAATGAATATGTTAATCGGTGGATTAGAAGAGTATAGGACCAACCAATATTAAGCCATTTCATTTCATCAACCACTCAAACTACTGAAAAAGAATTCAACCTTACCAGTAAGACCACTGGGCGGGGAACGTTCTTTCATCCAAGCAGCTAAAAACAAGCCAAAAAGCCAACAGAATAGTTATGCACCACTGGAAAAGAAACCCATCAGTCAGTCGGAATGTGACAGGACATTCATGAGTCACTATACACATACCTGATTTCCAGATATCGAGATGAGCATGAAGCACATCTCCGCTCTGTGGTGACCTGTGCTTGAAGTCATCCTCGTTCATTACACAGATGTCCTTGCCTGTGAGTTCCTGAAAGGCCTTGCCCGCCTGGGGCAGCCGGTACAGGTGCTCTGTCCAAAGTAGCCACTTCTGGACGTTCCCCGTGCTCCACTCCATGGGGTCTGTGGAGGAGGAGTGGCCCACGGTTCTTGTCAGACATTTGATTTCAACCTCAATGTTTCAGTATTTGAGCCTCTAAATTCTGTTACATGTGGTAACTGGGCATTTCCCTACTACAACAAATCAAACAGCAGCAAACCAGCATTTCCTGGTGAACCCCCCCCCCCCCCCCCACACACACACACACATACACACACACATACACAAACACACTACCACCATATAAACCTAACATATTGTTAAATATCCCAGCATAAGGGAGTGTTTGTCTCTCAACGTGAGACTGTCACCTTAAGGCAGGTGAGTAAGAGTTACTGTGTGAACAGGTGAAAAATCAACAGAGCCATTTGCATAGGGTGGGGTGGCTGAGGGCTGTTGTCTTCGGCCACACATTTGGTGGAATTAAGAAAGGGCTTAGCAGTCCTTGGCCCGAATGAGCAGTAAAAATGACCTGACAAATATTTGTCTCAGGCATCACCTTCAGAACCACTGTAGGGCTATTTGCCAAGTGATTAGATTTGAATGAAACCAAATGTCAGTTAGACCAGGGTTTCTTTTTTGCTCTGGGCCCCTGTGATATTAGGCCTTGGTGTTCCAAGGCCCTGCATAGGCCTCTGCACGCCCTCTGAACACCCGCCCAAAATCCAACGCCCGCCATGGGTGCCCTTAGATAGATAGATGGATAGATAGATTGATAGATAGTTTACTATTATTAATGTTGCCATTATTATTATTATTAGTGGTTACTAGTAGTAGGCTTATACCCGTATAACAAAATATTTAGGCCAAATACGTCCTGACAGGAGTGCAGTGGCTGAATTGTAGAAAACTGGCAAATAACCTACAATAACCAGCCTGAACCTACCAACCTACCATTATTATTATTATTACTATCATTATTACTACTATTACTATTATGCTATTAGTATTGCTATTATTATTATTATTATTATTATTATTATTATTATTATTATTATTAT
>JAGFZM010002036.1:31261-49998 GCA_017657215.1 Limnothrissa miodon | reverse complement strand
TTGCAAACTTACATCCACATGCCATGTCTCTTGTTATGCAATTATTTACCTGACGTTCTAAAACTACACGACAAACGCGCCATCTACTGTCCAGGCATATGTATTACATCGTTTTCACCTAGTGTTCCATTTACCCCCCAGGCCTGATATTGATTTTGAAATGTTCTGTAACTTCTCAGGGTGCAGTAACACCTGCATTAATAACCTACAATACTCCTCTTAACTTACAACCCCCCAACGGCCTTATTTCAACATATACTGAAGACTTAGTTAGTTGCTCCTTACCTACCTATACTTGTTCCTATACCAGACCACTAAAAAATCCCAGAATGTTGGTCTCCTGTCTTGTGGAATACACTCTCAGTATTTTTATGCCTAGACCTACAACTTTCATATGGACTGCCACCCATGTTGTTTTTGTAATTGATATTATAAAGTAAATTCATCACTCCTTGCAGGTGTTTTGGGAAGAACTGCCTCTGCTGTTGCCACCTGTCTGGGGTATTCACAAAAAGGTTATGCATAACCGCTTAGCTGACATCCATATGAAGTGAATGTGACCTGCGACCGACTAGTGTGTGGGTTGTGGCAGGAGACGCCATGCAGGCAGCTCTCTGCCCCTGATTTCTGATTTGGCTCCAATGTACATGACCCTGAGGCATGCTGGTATACAGCACATCTCCTGAATGTGCTGTGATCGAGCAGATGAATGACAGAAAAGACTTCCGGAAACTTGATTCTCTGAGGCAAACGCAAGACATCAGCAGACAGGTACCCTCAAGTTGGATAAACCTCCGTAAAGCTAAATAACACCATCATGGCAAAACTGTCATTCAGATACACCATTGCATTAAGGATCAGTCCAAAATAGGTTTGGCCCTATATCTTTGCTGCCCTATCAGCAAAAAGAGGGAGGCTAGTTGATGATTTTGTGGCATTACTGATGCCAATGGATAGGTTCCATGTATTTTTTCAGTTAGAAAATCTTATCTTCACGCCAGGCAGGTCTGACATTTTTACAGGCCTCCACCTATTTTTTGGTTTGTCTGTTTGGTTTGTCTTACACCAACATTCTCACCTATGTGGACTTGTGTGCAAACCAAAGAATGAGAACCATGAATTAACCAGTCATTCTGGTTTCATTTTATGGCATTTCTAAAGTAATGTAAATTAGTGGCTGTGCCTTCAGTCACTTAGTAATGAGTCATTTAACTGTCAAAGACACTGTAAAGCTAATAAATGAACCTACAAATATCCTAAGTTGCCAAGTTTAATTCTCATGTATATTACATGTTCACTGGCAACACATATATAGCCTAATATTTCTTGTGATTTTGTCTTGCTTTTGGACAAGGACTGTGAGAAAAATCACATTATGGCAAATCTGCAGATTTTGTAATGTAAGAACATTGAGACTTACCTAACAAAGAAGAAAGAAGTAACAGGAGTGGGACAGCCTTCATCTTGTCCCGTTTCCTTTAAAATAAATAAATAAAATTAATTTAAAAATAAGGGATGTATTTACTGCACCTAAACCAGTATGTGCACCAGATTTCCCAAATCTGGAAATATAATCATTCATGGGTTTAAAGTTTTACCATCTGGGAAATTTAAAAACACATGTTGTACATAAACCTTTTAGACTTGTTATTTTTAATGATAAAAGCTGAGGGTCTGTACCTCAGTCATTTGCACTGCTCTGCCTGAGATTATCATTGATTCTTACAGGAACGTTTTGCTAGAGAACATTAATAATAATAATAATAATAATAATAATAATAATAATATATAAAAATATTATAATCCATGGGTTTAAAGTTTTACATCCTCCACTCTTACAAAGGCCTGATGACTAACTGTGTCTGAGATAGCATCTGTTCACTATCATAAAAGAATTATCAGATTGTTTTAACACATTCTTCCTGTAAAGTGCAATGAGACCAAGGCTTTGTAGCAGTTCAGAGAACGAAAATGTAAACCAGAAACTTTTGATGTTTTGCTAAGAACAGAAACAAAACCAGAAACTTTACATATTTTTATGTTCCGGATCAGACTTGTTTACCGAAAATAATGTGATAACGGTTCTTTTTTGTTCTTTGATTTCTAAGCATAACGTGATTGGTGATGCTCACTTATGGTCATTCAATTCACAGAAGAAATGATGCAGAGAAGCTTGCCAGATGACTCAAACAAGTTTGCCAACATTTTTCACTTGAAGACATCAGTCAACATATATAACATATAATAATATATATGTGAGAATAGCCTACTGTAATTCATTTTTAATAGCAGAGAATAGTCTGTAATGCCCCCCCTTATCATTTCACATAGGGTATACTCATCAGTGGTTGAATGGCCTAACACACAGCATTTGATTGAATTCTTAGATGTTCTTATAGACCTTCTTAAATTTACATGTAATTAATAAACTTATTTGAGACACATCCATGAAACAGGTTACACATTGAATTAGGGGTGGGCGATATAGTCTAAAATTTATATTGCGATATATTTTGAACCATAGATGGTAGATGATATATATCACGGTATACTTTGGTATGTAACTACAGCAAAACAGGTTCTTAATGGTTACCATAGCATAAAGTCAATATGTACAACAGTTGTTTCGTCATCGGAGGTGTTTATATTGGACTTTCAAATTCACACAGAAGTAAACTGTTAAGCTGCATTTGTGTCAGGCAGTAGCTGTTCAATTTATAGGCTCTTACACAGTTTTGTTGTAAGAATGAAAAGGTGCTATCAATAAGGTGAAGCTACAGGTCAACATTTTTTCACATGGTTGTGGAGACGCAATGAGCCTATCACGGTATGGCGATATGACCCAAAATCTCTATCATTGGCCAAATGCATACGGTATATATCGTCTATATTGCCCACCCCTACATTGAATTGCCCCAATCTTCTAGCAAAGAAGTGCTGATGCATTATGAAGCATTATGGTACCAAGCATCTTCATACTGTGAATGCCCCCAGTGTCCATAAAATACATCCCATACACGGTCAACCAAAGTCAGTTATGCTCATTCTATGACATCTAATTCCCTAATCAGTTAAACTCAATCAATGACATCTATTAGCCAAATCAATTAAAATCACTCTGAGGGCACCTACAGTCCGCTTACATCACCTATTTGCGCTCCCAAAGTCAATCACATCACCTGTCACACTGCAGTGCCAGCTCTACTTCCACTTCTGATAAAACCAAACACACAATTTCAAAGATGCTCATCTGCATCTAGTCTAAGTCACTAGCTGATGCAGCCGAGCCAGACTCAATTTATCACTAGCCTATGTCTGAGGATTTAATGGTTATAAACTCATGCAAAAAGCATCAAAGTGTATTAAATTAGGTATTAAGTATGAATAAAATTATTCCACGACACCTTACCTGTTAGTATTTTTTAAAAAGTAGTTCCTGAACACTGTGTTTTAGTGTTGATTTAAAGGCTGAGACTGAACCATCGACTGAGTGATGTACTGATCCTGAGTTGCCAAGCTTTTGTGTGAAATTAGCTCAAGTTTTTTTTTTTACTTGAGTGACTTGTTCTGCTAACAATATGCATGTACTCTTTGCCTTAGGGCATTGTGTTCAACAGGGTGCAGTGATACAGTGTGAGAGCATCTGGAAAATTTAAAAACACATGTTCTACATAAACCTGTTTTAGACCAGTTTTAGACCTGTTACTTCCAGTTTTAATGATAAAAGCTGAGAGCTGATTTGCACTGCTCTGCCTGAGATCATCTTTGATTTTTACAAGAATGGTTTGCATTATATTGTCAGTGCATGCACCAATGCATTTCTCTTTCTCTCAGCTCATTTGGTACTAAAAGATATACACTATATGATTTATCAGCTCCCCAATTATTCTTGTCTTGTTTTTCTGGGATGTATTACACCCAGGTCCATTGTTCCTATTATATCTTAGTTACCATGGACTCGTGTTATTCATTAGTTCCTATAGAAACACTAGAACTTATTGATGGTTTATTTGAAACTTTGGTTTGGTTAATTTTTTTTACAATTACCAGTAGTGTTATATGTAGACACTTATATGTAGACACAAAAATAATTGCAAAGCTTTCAAATGGAAGTCTACCCCACATACCTGTGTAAGTGTTTAATGAAACCATAAGCTTAAAATGCTTAAGTGACCATGCTTGGATGATGGAATGATGGAATGCATGTTAACACTCAACTGTCTAACTGCGAGAAGAAAGACAAAAATGACCTGATTTTCCACAGTCGTACAGTCCTATTAGAAACATGAAGTGTCAGGAGGTTAGACAGCGGAAGGCACGCACTCAGCAGAGATGGTTATTGCATGGATAGAAGAAGCTAATTGGGCCAGTCTACACTAAGGACTATTTGGAATTATTATGATGCTCAGCTATCATAGAGACTGTTCATTTTAATTAAATAAGTATCTTGGAGGATGCAAAAAATAGTACTATCCTCGCTTCCCTACACTGCCCCTCTATTAAAAGTCAAATTGTTTTAAAAACACTCTTACCAACATACAAAGCCCTTGAAGTTCTTGCTCCAACAGGTATTAATGCCTTACTCGTTCCTTATCACCCTCGTTCCTGATTTATTGTACTCTTTGGGTTCTATTTTCATAAGCATGTTGTTCATACTTTCATTCCCTTTAAAAAGCCATCCTGGTATTAAGATTTTCTCCGGAAGAGACCAATTTGCTCATCCATGAGGGGCTCATCCAAGGGGAGAGCCATTGATCTTCAGGAATGAAAGTAATATACCCAAACCCCCGTTTGTCAAGCAAGTGTGGAAGGACATTTCTGTAAGGGGGTGTTCACACTTGCAGTTTTTAATTTACAGAAAACACTTGATGAATATACCTGTAATGGAAAATATCCATCCCCACCTGGGAAGGAAACAAAAAAACCCTAAGGGTGTTCACTAAGGCTGCATGATATTAGGAAAACATGCGATAATGCTGTTGAGTGTTGCTATGACGATATCACATGCGATAAGTAAGTGTTAATGTTTTTTTGCTTTGGATTTGCTGTTAACATAGACTTCATATGATGGCTAGTCTATGCAGAAATGAAATATTTCCCACAAAAAGTGTTTTTAAAAATTAAACAGAGCAATCTAATGCATCCCATAAAACATTTGAACCACTGAACATTGAACATTTAGAAATTATTTTAAATCTTAATAATATAAATATATACTATAAAACACGCTATAGCATACAATCATTTAAATTAGGTTCTTAGCCAGAAAAAGTAGCAAAAGAAACAGAAATCTAGATTAACTCAACAACAAGCGTTCAAGAACTCACTGTAAAGTTCTTGTCTTGGAAAACAAGCGTGTTAATTTTTGCTAGTCTTTAAACATGTGCGTTGGCATGTTACAATATTTCCTGACGTGCTGTATATTCTCTTTGTCGCGATATGTCGCTGTCTTTCGCGATATGTGTGTATATTGCGCATGTTCATATCAAGATGATAAATTTGTGGTATATTGTGCAGCCCTGGTGTTCACACAAAAATCTCTATCTCATATGAATTTAGGGGTAATGTAAAACATCCAGCCGCACCTTAGGAAAAAAAAAACATTAAAAAGTGCCCAGGACCTTTTTTCAAAACGCTGGTGCCAGCAGGTTGTGTTAAGTTGTTGTAGTAGGTTAGTGATTGGTTAGTGTCATAGTACGTGAAAATAAACCGTTTCATTGTGACCATCACCAACACCGTCCTAAAGGGTCAGTGTTCTGTATTCAAACTTCCTCATAATTTTAGTTTGACTTCGATGAGCAGTTTGATGAAGCTCCACGCAGAGATGCCAGTGACGTGTTTTGAAAACATGATCATTATTTTACCCTTTAACCATATTATAGCAATCCACATGTGTGTGTGTGTTACCGTTTCTGACAAATCCAGTCACTCTTGTCAGTCAGTAAAAAATCCAGTCAGTCCACAGTCCACATTCTATGCTAGGCCCTACAGATTTATAGGGAACCCCTGGGTTAGTGAGTGGGAGTTTGTAAAGAACAGAAGAAGAGTATTATTATTCTTTGAAATACTGTCGGTCTGACTGGATTGTGTTTTTAACAATATAATGCGTAGAGTATTACTTCTGATGCCAATCAACCACAGGGCACAACAGATTTGCTTAAAGATCAAAACCAAAGATTTAAAACAGACTGAATATCAGGTTGATAAATCACAAAATTAGTTGAATCAAATGGTAGAGTCCTAAATCTAAATGATGTAACCTTTATTAGACTTTCTAATGTAATGACTGCAGGGAACTGATTTGCAAAAGAATAGTGTTTTGTCTTCTATGAATCAGTTGGCTGAAGACAGAAAGCTGTTTTTAGGAAATCATAGGTTTGACGTCTTTGGAAAACGTCCAAATCAGAAACTATTTTTGCCATTGTTGTTGTGCTTTGCTTTTTTCCCATAGAGTTAACAGGTTGTCACACCCCTTTAGTTGTTCCATGACATCACAAAGCAACTCTGTGGGAGTTTGCCCAAAAGAACAGAACTGTCTACTTTATTTTCTATCAGAGAATATTTTGAAAGTAATGACATGATTAAGGCAAGGTAGCACAATAGGTATTCACCGGTGTTTAGCACACATACTGTATACATGCTTTCAACGTGTGTTTTATATTTTTTCAAAGAACTGAGTTGTGTCTGATGAGGTTAGTAGTTTGTATTTGATCATATGGACTTATATAATATGTGGCTTGGTACTTTGCCTTTTGTTTGAATTAGGTTCCAATGAGTGAAGAGTTTTGACACAACACTATGAAAGCCTAATTGTGTCTCCCATTGGGCTTAAATGATGTCTATAGGCCTACTGTAGTAGATCAGCCAGTCTCTCAACAGACAATCTCTCAAAACAAATTGCCGTCAGAACCTTCAGTTACTTCCTATTCAATGATTAATGAACTGAGAGGTGTGACGATTTTCTGTGAAGAAGAAGCCAAGAACGACAACAATGGCAAAAATAGTTTTCTGATTTGGACAAACTAGCAAAACCACTGCCACCAGAGCTTCCATTTGTTATTCCAACAAAAAACATTATTTTGCAAAGCAGTGCCTTTCTTTTTACTTTGTATACAGTCATTATGTAAGAAAGTCAAATAAAGCTCAAACAATTTACATAAAGGTCACATAATGACATGAATCCTATCATTTGCCTCAGAGATAAAAAAAAATATCGCAATTAGGTTCAGCTGTGTTCTTGCTTATTCTACAACATTTCTATCCCTATTCAGGATTTATTCATAAAGTATTAGAAGGTTATACATATTCTCTTCTGACGCTTAGTACTCAAAAAAAGAGGTATTGAAAAGATTTTAAGACAGATACTGATAACTGCTAGATCAGCCTGCTTCAGCCTGTTCTCCATCTTTCCATCAATCTTTGGTTTCATCTGTAGTAGACAGTCATCAAATGGAGTACTCTATGGCTTCGACTATAGTGTATACAGCTTGAAGTCATTATATTATGCTGCTCTTGCCCTGCTTTTCCATGCGAGGGGCCTTTATAAAAGAAAGTGAGATAATTACATATTAAAATCAAAAAGGTTCCTTACAGACAAGCAGAGTGGTATGTTTCCTTAACAGAGGGAGAGAAAAGGTCAAAAGTGACACAAGTTGTGAAGGATAATGATTGAAACTAGTCTACCAGTCCTAGCTTGACTGATTATGATCTGGTTGCCAGGCTGATGAAAATACAGTCTATTATGCACGTATGACCACACCAAGGACTATTGTATGTTAAAAATTCATTGGCACAGAGGTGTTAGCACTAAAAACCTGTCTTGCCTGTGTAAAAACTACACAAATAGCTTGCTCACAATGACTGTTGTGAGTTCCTTCTCGATTTTTTACAGATATGAAGTGACAGAGCGTATTCTTCTCTTGGTGCTCACGTGGGGGTTGTCAATATTGATACTACTGTTCTGTTCCTTACTGTAAAGATAATCCTGTACAAGTTTTCAGTTTCATGTTCATGTTCAGTCATGTTCAACACATGTGGCTCTCTCTTAATCTTGCATGTCAACCTGAGAGGTATTCTATCCTATATCAGTATTGAAAACCCTGGCCATTGCTAACATTTTTTGTCAAGTTTTGGCCTCAGGAAAGATCCTACCACTGCTGTATTTTTGTGATACTGCTGTTTTTGGTTGCTTTCCAAAAGTGCTTTTGACAGTGTCGCTAGATTGACAATGGACAGCTGTTTTGAAAACACTCGTCTCAAATCAAAGTCACTTGATTACTTTTGTAATCAAATTATAATCGTTTCAACCATGATTTTGCTAAGATCAGAATTGCTACAAGGCATGGTGTCGTAATGTTTTTCATTCTCTTTGAATTGTTCATTTTATTCACTGATGCCCGAGTACTGTATGGAGTATTAGAAAGTGTAATGTAATGCAGGTGAGATGCCTTAAAAATAGATATTGGACATATCAGTGCAGTTTTGCGACCAGTTGGCTAGTTTTTGACCATGGTCAAATTGATTATGTCAGAGACATTTCTCTGTTCCCACGATCCAGTTGAATTATGCACCAGAGCCTTTATTAATGATCTTTTAATGATCATTTAACACATATATTTGTGCACTTGTAATTTTTAATTTTCAAATTTTAATTTGTGCTGTTATTAATGCAATCTCTGAATTGTTTTATCTGTACAGCACATTGAGGTGCCTTTGTGTATGAAATGCGCTTTATAAATAAAATTGCCTTGCCTTGCCTTTAAAGGCTGATTCTGAGCCATATTATTTTCAACTACATATATTTGTAGTATGTAAAGTTTTTTTGTGTTTTTGCTGAATGCATGACTTTGCACAAAGAACTTTGGCGTACAACCAACGCCCTAAAAAGAATGAGGAACTAGCATCACCCAAAAAAAAACAAGGCCTGGGAGGGGGGGGGGGGGGGCTGCTTAATAGTTCATCATATGCTCTGGGGCAATTGTTGTGTAACATTCCTGAAAATCTTCAACCACTCCTTGCCTGACACCACCCACCCAAACCTCACTACTAGGAACAGACAATGAAGCGGAACGAACAGAAATGCACAGAGAATATGTCCTCTTTTTTTTGTCTGTCTAACCAGGGTCGTAGCGAGCAAGGATTTTTCAAATGCCAATGTAAAAACATAGCAGCAATGCTTACACTTTGGGAAAATCTGACATGCCAAAAACCTTAAGTTTACGTGCTCGCTGTTCGATGTGGAGTAACTGTAGCTTAGTTAACTACATTTTCTAAGTTGCTTTACCAATACAAATTAATGGGCGAAGTAGGCTACAGTGCAGCAGGCCTAAAAAAAATTCAGTCTATTTCCACCCCTGGGGATATTGACTGAGAACTGTCTGAAAAACACATCTGAAGCTCTGGGTTTTTTTTGTCCAAGGAATGTCTAAGTAACACCATTAGAAACCTTGAATCTTCTAATTTTAAAATATGCAAGTTTGGAAAGAAAAAAATATTGATGTTACTTTGTAAAGACAATAATAGAAAAGCCTAGGACTTTAGTACTTTTAGTACTGTTTTAGGGTATATGCATAGACTACACCTTGCAGAGTGAAGATATGATAAAGAAAATGTCCATGGCAACTGGTCAAACTTGCTTATTCTATAGCACAGAAATGCAAACATTGTCTGGAGCTGTTGACAGGCTCACACTACGCAAGGTTTAGCTAACATTCCAAAAAGTTGAATGTGTCAAAAAGACTGCTGATTGTGATCTCGGTCTGATGATTATGACGAGGCCATATAGTTAAAACAAAAGAATGGTTAAGTCATTTTCGAGAATACCCCTATGGTTTAAACTGGTTGTGGGACCTGTTCACTGTAAAAAATAGCTGTGCAATTTAGTTCATTCGAGTGTGTCTCCTAAGTTGATACAACTAAAGTCTATTCATATTGTCCAAACAAAAAGTAATAGTAAGTTTTTACTGAGTCAACTTAATTCTAAGTTAAATAAACCAGCATGTTGTTGATACAACAAAAATAAGTAAGTAGTTAACACAACTTTGTCTATAGCGCACTGCCACCTACTGGCGACTGTGTTCACTACGTCACAACCTTGTTGAAGCAAACGACAGCACATGGTGGAAGGAGAACAAGCATTTAGTGCAATCCTTTCTTATCCAACGTTTTTGGTGAGTAAATTTAAGCACACAATCACTTAACCTATAGTACTATTTATATACAATGAAATTCATCAGTTCGAATGTCGGATACTATTGATGAGCGAAATATTTGATTACGTGTCAAATGATAGCTAGGCTAGCTAGTCATGATAGCAAAAGCTAGTTTTCAACTGTCATGTTATGTGTTATGATAGAACATTTTTTATCATAAATTCGTAGTTATTCCTACTCATATGTTCTACAAAAGCAGTTTAGGTAACGTTTTATGTTTAGACCGAACTGCTCGTTGTCCTAACTGCAACCCAGACGAATGAATGCTACATTAGGCTATTTTCTATTGGTACAAAGCATTGCCCTATGTTATCGGTAGCCTACTCAAGTTGCTTTGCTCTATTTTGAAAGAGAAGATTGACAGAACAAAATTATTTAAGGATCCAGTGTAGAGAGAAACATTCAGTGCATGATTTGAACATGGTGTTAAGGCGGAATTTACTAAATATAGAATTAAATTATTTAGGCAAATAAATAAATAAATAAATTATTTAGGCATGGTGACAACCTGATGCTTGTTTGCTGTTAGGACAAGTTGTTTATGAAATTATGTTGTCAAACATAAAAGAGAATAATCAAATAATCCAGAGAGAGATTCATTTTTATTGTTTCAGATCAAAGTTTAGCTTTCTTTATTTAGAAATAGTTGGCCTAGAACATTCAGTGTATTGTAAGAAATCATTTATGTGAGGCTTGCTATAATATCTGTACTAATGACATTACAAATGTTATGCCATTTATTACAATTCTTGTCACATGACTGCCAACTTTATATTAACATGAATGTAGGTTATAAAGTAAGGGATAATGTATTATTTGACAGAGTTACAGATGTATCCGTGAAATATTTTAAACTGAAATCTTGTTTTTTTGTTGCAAATATAAAATCTTGTTATTTTTCTATGTTGCAGATGATGTGTGTTCATGAAGTGGATTTGTAAACTGTGTCCATTTTCAACGTATAACCGTAGAAACATCCAACGGCATTACACTCTGAAGCACGGACATCACAGACGGTTTTGCCCCTTGCCTTGCATCTACACAGACTGTTTTTTCACATTCCAAAGGCAAGTTGACCTCAACAGACATTTAGTTAAGTTACGTGCTGCAAGGTGTACAGCAGTATAGGTGAACAAGACTCGAAGGATTCGGGATGAAAAACTTGTGGTGGAATTTAAAAAGGTGAACCCCAACAAGATGATTGATGCAGCCATGGCAAACACTTGCGCTTTGAGAAGAAAAGAGGTTGTTGATGATGAGCCTCTTGTGGGTATAATCAAATCCAGATGGCCTGCACTGTTTACAGAGAGACAGGTACTACACTTCTCATTTTCTGTACTACTTTTATTGAAAGTGACAAACAACAGTATAATACTAATTGACCATAGCAGTTAACAGAGCAACGACTTAAAACACTGCTTTGTAAGAAAACAATAAATTGTTCCATCTTTATGCTAGCTGTTTGTTAGTGTTTTATAGTGTCACTGTGTCACCAGGTACTACCAATATGGCCTTTTGAGCATATACAATATATATCTTTTTTGGTTCTGTATCTAGATCATTGCGGAATTCAACCGTCTAATATCTGCAGATCTCCTGAGATCCTTTTTCAGTGGACTTGAAGAGTACTTGCCCAGGTTTCTTGACCTCTTCAGAAAACATCACATTGCAGAGCTTGAAGACATGGTTAGATGGCTTAACAGTCATGTAAGTATTGCAAGTGAATCTTTTTATTTTGTAATGTGAAAATGGCCTTCTCTCTCTTTAACACTGTCTCTCTGTATCCATGGCTGGATGTTATCTTTTGGATTCCAGGATTCCAATCAGAACAAGCGGATAGCATTCTTACTTGGCATTCCACTTTTCCTTCATGAAGAGCCCTTGAACTTTCTTAAGACTCGTCAGGTAGGTTTAAAATTTCAGTAGACTCTACATGTGATTTGGAGCCACTGGTTGAATTAAGTAAAGATGCAAACCAAAGATGCTAATAGTAATATGAATCTTATAAAGCATTGAATTACTGTATTTGTATGCCTTAAATTAAGTTTAAATATTTTGCTTGTTATTTGTTTTTTCAGCCAACTGATCCACTTCAAGATACCTTGAAAGGAACCAGTGTCAGGATCCTGATGGTGTCTGAAGAGGTCGGTAGATATGTGACATTTGTCTCATCTTGGAGGAAACAGCCGGATGTCATGAACATTCCTGATATTCCCAAAGCCTTTGGCCTAATGATGGGTCTGATGTATGCACTCAATATTGACTACCCAAAGCATCTCAAATACACATTTGAGGTAATGCAAAAGCTATTCTTAAATATCGGAAGGTGTGTCTGCTCATCACGTGTTAATAGTCTCCGAAACATGCTGCTTAGCAAGTAGTCTGCAAGTTTTGCATTTGAAGTTATTTTCAAGTCATTTTCTTTTGTTTTGATATTTCTATTTTGAAGCTTTGAAGGGATTTGAAACTCTGGACCAATAGCCTGGTTTGCCCTTTTTATAAAGACTTTTGGCAAATTGTATCTCTGAGATGTGAAGATTTTTTTTTTTATGCCTTTTACACCCATGTGTAATGTTTTTCTTTTCGTGTCCGTACAGTTTTCAAAGATGAGTGTCCTGCTTCACTTGCAATGTGAACATCCAATTTTGCAATATTTAATAACGTAGCACTCTTAGGTTTCAGACCAGTGTACATTTTGGCAGTGAATGTGAATAAATGAAAAGAATTGTCAAAAGCGATATCACAGTATTAATTTAATCATAGTATTTAATTAAACTGTTGTCTTGAATCCACGCAACTTAGTCAAGTTAACTTGTCTTTTTTTGTTACAACAAATTCTATTATTTAATTCAACTAAAGTTCTAATTTTGAAACAAGTATTTTTTGTTGACTTGACTAAATATGAAAAGTTATTTCAAAATAAAGTTCATTGTCAAGTGAAATTAAAAACGTAAGGCAGCGCAGTAACAAACCTTTTTAAGTTGAAAGAGCATATATTTTTTTACAGTGTTGACATGGACATCCTCCCATATATTCTACTCTGAGCACGGGACAGAAAATTCTAAGTTTATTTTTCACAAATATTGAGATGAAAACATATAATGTAGTGAAATAGTATACATTTAAAAAAGGTTTTATGAAAGAGAAAAAGACAGATAAAGAAAAAGACATTAAATGAATGGGCATTAGTGGTTGGATCCATGTGGCCATTGAACGTATGTTGAGTTTGAGTCTGGCCTCTTTCAGACATTGTATTGTTTTGATGTCAGGAGAGAGCCTGGGGTTGACAATTGTTTTCAGTCAAATTGCTTACAGAGATGTTTTCACTTAGTCCATCCTTTGTGTGCGGAAGAAGGCCACCACACACCAGCTGATCGGTTGGCACGGCTGTCTTCCTCCGAACCTATCCATCGGAACAGAACCCTTTGCAGGGTTCTGACGAAAACAAAAAAAGTGACAAAAACAGGGTCCAGTACAATGCCAGTAATAAGAAATGAAGAGACGCATGGAAAAATGCCAGCTAAGGTTAATAGCAGCCATTATACAGTCTCCTTCCCCAAACAATCCAACAACACAAAGAATATTGTTGAAAAACCACCCAACAACCCAAAGAGTATTGTTTATTAAAAAACCTAACAACTCATCAAGTGTTGTTTGAAAAAACAACATAACAACCCAACATGTACAACATGAACCTGAATAGAAAATAGGAGATGCCCCTAAAGAGACATGCCTCCACATGTGCACCCCCTCCTCAACAGCCCCAAACATCACCATAGTAAAGATAGTCTTTGTGGATACTTAAAGGGATAGTTTGGTTTTTAACACATTGAGCCCCTTTCACAGGTTGTCTAAAATGAAATAAAGTGGTTGACACCAAAATATTGATGATTGCTCCTGTCTCGGCTCTTTGGGAAATTTAGAATCGCCTCTGCCTGCCTTTAAAATGGCTAGCAATGAGCATTTGTTGTTTCTATCCTTTAAACACTGGTTTTAAAAAAGTGCTACTAATGGAGTGATTAGTGGCATTTGCTGATGTTCCAACCCAAGTATCGTAGCAGAATACAGTTTCTGTCATGTTTTATTTGCCATTTTGTAAGTCCCATAGGGATCTATTTGCTCCTTCATATAAACAAAGTGCCAAATAAAACATGACAGAAGCTTTATTTCGCTACGATACATGTTTTGGAACATCATTGAGCACCACTAACCACCCGGTGAGTAGCACTTTTTTAAAACCAGTGTTTTAAGGATGGAAACAACACATGCCCATTGCTAGCCATTTTGAAGGCAGGCAGAGGCGATTCTACATTTCCCAAATAGCCGAGACAGAAGCAATCGTCAAAATTGATTGATGTCAACCACTTTATTGCATTTTAGACAACCTGTGAAAGGGGCTCAATGTGTTAAAAACCGAACTATCCCTTTAATTTAGTGATGATAACCTTACCAGGGATGTAGTGATGTATTGCATGTTGCAGCTAATTGGATTTATGTGTGATGTGTGAGGTTCTGGATTTGACACCCCAAAAATCCTGACTCAAACATGAGTTCAAAGTCAGTTCTACGGTCAGGACTTCCAAATTTCCAATGTGTCTGAATGCAGCAATAGTACTTAAGCCTACCATCGAAGGACAGTCAGACAAATACTGATCTCAAATATCTGAAGTTATATACATTTTTTTTACTCATATATGTATAGTTACAAATTATATAGGCCTATTACCTATATAGCATTACATTAGCTTAGATAGCTTTGTGCTAGGCCTACCCTCTTCATGTATACCAAGAAATACATTAGGCCCCAAGTAGACTACTGTTTATGGAGGAAAATCATAACAAATAGATGTTCGCTCTGAAACCCCAAGATGATTACATTGTCTTTCTGAGACTACATGTCATAACACTTGACTGTATTTAAACTGTATTTTAATCTTTTTGAAACACTTTATGCATGTAGGTTAGATGTTTCATTACTGATGCCTTTTGCTCAGGCCCGTCGCAACCGTCTAGGCAAACTAGGCAATTGCCTAGGGCCCCCAGCTGAAAGGGGGCCTCCTGATGAACGACTGGTTATGTATTGAAAGCAACGACGACAAACTTGTGAGCGTGACAGCGCCACTCTAAATTCTATGACCGAAAAGTGCAATGACACTGTTGTCGAAATCCCCCTCAAGGGGGCCCCATCGCCCGTGGCTCGTGAGCATAAATATTGGGACAGACACGGGCTCCGATGCCTAACCGTACCATGCTTATGTAGTATCGTGTGCCAAATGTTCTCTGTCACAAAAAGCATCAGCTGTGGCTAATTCATATATAAACAGGAGGAGTTGTGCTTAATGTCTTTTAATTTGCTATGTGCACTATATAGTCAGTGTACAAAATATAAACATGATTTTTAAAAGCATTTGATAAACAAATACCTCAAAGTGATGTCTCTGGTGCCACTGATGAAGGTAGAGTTGAATTATTTTATCTACCTTTTAATAGTGCGTTCTTTCAGTAGCCTATACTAGATCTTATCAAATGGATTTATTTCACATTAAAATGTGGGGCCTGTGCTAATGTAAGTGCTCTGTTGTTGCACCCTATGCATGCATTGCTTTATTTTCATAATAATGAAAATAAAGCTAACAATAAGCCTGATGCATAATAAACCAGACTGTCAGACTGCAAATACCAATTTGAATATAAACATTGACAGTGTTAAAGACTAGATGAGACTGCTTAAGTTTACATAAATAGGCCTATATACAGTATATATACAGGATTAAATCAGCTTATATCAGGAAAACTGAATAAAAAGCATTTAAACTAAATACCACAAAACCTTGTTGCTAGATTGAGTTTAAAGTACACAAGAACTACCGGCCCGTGGCCGCTGCTGTGCTTCTGTGCCTTTTTGTTTTGACATGTCTGTTTTCTTTTGAGATCATATGTGTCTTTGTAATAGTCATGTGATTGCTGTGATGTCTTATTAAATCACCTGAACTGATGCCAGTTATTCATATCTTGCCACCAATTAGCCTGGGACAAGGGTGTAACTTTGTGCTAAATAAATAAATATATATTTCATATGTTACTAACTGAAATTATGTGATTTTATTGGGGGAGGTTGGAAGGAGGAAGAATGACATTGTGGATATCTGAAATTACATGTGTGGATAGGAAGAATACCGTTGCAGATATCTGAAATGTTAATTTTGACGAGGACGAACTGAATTGCGGATATATATAATGCTGGTTCCGGATAGTCGAATTTATTGAATATATGTTAAAAGGGCTTGCCATACCCAACCCCCTTTGTGTTGGGGCAGTGAATTGCCACGCGTTGCAGTGACTCCGACACAGAAGTATAAATCAAAAACGTCAGCGAGGGTGTCTGCAAAGTTGTCTGGGTCTGCGAAGTATATTCAGCCTTTATGGTGCTTTCACACCAACAGCAGTTAGTGCGCACAAAACGTTTCATTCGAACCAAAAGCTCTTAGTTTGGTTCGTTTGTAATCCGTGTATCATTCGTTCATTCGTTTTTCAATATGAAACCAAAACAAAAAAAAAACGGAAAACTACTTGTATTTGCAGTTTTTGTTTCCAAAACCAAAACGGATAATGGCCCGTTTCCTGATTTCCCATTTTGAGATTAAATTAAAAGTGAAACAAATGGAAAACAAGCGTTCATGTTCGATTTTGTTATTTCCATTTCATTCCAACGGCGTGTCCCAAGCCCAAACTGTACAACTGCGCGTAAATAAAAAAAAAAAAAAAAAAAAAAGGAACGGGTGGGGTTGTCCTGAATAATATATGTATGAAAAATACGTAGACCTAAATATGATATATGCTATTAAGTCTATACGGTTATAACATCATAGACATACTTTTTTTCATTTCTAACACTGTGCTGTAACCTACAAGTAGCCTTGAATGTGGTTGTCACTTTTGTTTATTTTTCGGCAAAGTCTCTGTGAGTTTGGAGGAGCTTATTGGTTTGGACATTTTTTTGCGAAGTGAATAATTTTACTTTAAATGATGCATTCCGACCGACCGTAATTTTTTCTGCACCCTACCGCCTTTATCTGCGGAGCTTGGAGGAGGTCAAGCAAAGACTTAGTCGTGACTCGTGAGTGTTGGATGTGGAGGGTCCATGGAGTGGAGGACAACCCAGGTAGCAAAAATTGTGCGGGCCGAAAGCGGCCCGATTAAGACGAAAACACTCGGCCAATGCTCGGCATGAATCTAGGTCCGATTCCGCTCCGAGCACTCGGCTTTAACGCGGGCTGATTAAGACGAAAACACTCGGCCAATCCTCGGCATGAATCTAGGTCCGATTCCGCTCCGAGCACTCGGCTTTAACGCGGCCCGATTGCGGCACCCCGAGTGTGAGAACGTGACACCCCTGCCTCCAGTCCAGCTCTAGGTTTGGGTTTATTTTAATGTTAGCCTATAACACCCCACCCCACCCCCCCTCCCTTGTTTATTTGGACTGATGATATATTATATGTTATACTTAGAATGAAGACACATTAGATTTACGTTAACAACCTTTATTGAAATGAAAGATAGGCCTACAACAATATTGTCCGCCAACAACAATAGCTACTTCAACGTGATGAGCACAGATCACCGATCACCGGTGTCAGATACATGCTTTAAGTCCATGCAGTCCGTCAGTCAGTTCTCTCTCCAGCACGAAAAAGAAAAGCACAACATATTTTATCATTAAGTCAAATCACCACTGATTGCAACAAATGCGACTTTAATGTATTTATTACTTAGTAGGCTAGTAAAGTAAAGTTAGTAAAGTTACCATGAGTTAGCCCATCTCAAGGTCATCTCCGTTTCTTCTACAACTTCTGACAGTCGGTCAGTTCTCTCCTGTAAAAGAAAAGGCACAACAAATAAATATCAAGTCAAATCACCACTGGTTGCAACTAATACGACTATAATGTCTTTGGTATTTTGTAGTAACGTTTGTAAAGTTTTACGTCGATAAAGTTAACGTTACCATAAGAAAGATAACAGACGTTAGCCAAATTCGCCAACACAAAATGCATGGATGATGCATTGGAAATTTCCCAACAAACCATTAATGTTAATATTTGAATGTATAACAGATTACATCAATTGTTTTAATGGTAATGATGGTGTCCGTACATTAGATGACTTAATAAAATAGATTAACATTTTTTAATCAATGAATGAATAGCTTGCCTTACAGGGCTAGCAATATCTTTTCAAGTTCAAGTCTTCTGATAGCCTTTAGTTACAGTGACAAAAATACATTTACTGCCAAAGTAAAACACTACTTACCCAAAAACTGATATGATAATGTGACCAGAAACTTAATCGGCATCTCTGACTGAAGGACGCAGGCGGTATCTCCCTCCATCATGCGTGTAGTCAGCTAGATAAAGCTAAATAAAACTGTTAACATTAATCTTTACAGAAATGCGTTAAAGCAACTCTAAAGAGTTTCAAAATTGCACCATCTACAGGTTAAAACCGGAATTACTGCTGTCGTAAATAATT
>JAGFZM010002036.1:0-30861 GCA_017657215.1 Limnothrissa miodon | reverse complement strand
AGTTGCAAAAGCCAAAATAGATAGCTTCTAACCCATCAGATTGCATGTGTAACGTTACACTTACAACTGTAAACATGGATGTCTACTCAATTTTCATTTAATTTCTAAATCCACTAGTTTCACAATTAAATATCCACCTCAAATATAAATATGTTGACAACTTACGGATGATGGCATGCTTTCAAAAGCGCTAAAGCTATAAACAACTTATATAGGAAACGTACCTAGCATTACCCACGTTAGCGCCTTAGCTATATAGACTATGAAATTCATCCACTGTTTGTAGCTATCACAGGCTAATCGATAGATAACAATCAATGATGAATACTGTCGGATATATTATTACTTGCAAGTCCAGTAGTAACAAAGCTAGGTCACCATGCGTTTTGCAATGTGTAGCTTCCTTCAGCTCTCCCCAACAAATGAAAGCCGGACCAATATTCACTCTGGTTCCCGTTTTTTTTTTTTTTTTTTTGCTTCTTCAGATCTCCTTCTTTTCTTTAGTAGCTCCGCCATGATTGCAATTCGCGTTTTCTCTCTCTCTGTTGAGGCAGCTCAACTCCGGCTATACTCCAACCTATGGCTGGCCGCAAAGCCAATCGACTGTAGTTTTTACTTAGACTACAGAACCTGGACCCGACAGGGCGAACTTGTTTAGTGCTATTACAGCCGATAGAGGGCTCCAGAGCAGATGCAGAAGGTAACGTTCATACTGTTATGAGTTGATGGACCACCAAAACGATTTTGAAAAAGATTATTTTAAGGTCTTAAAAACTCTTTAGTGTTGCTTTAAGGCTATCGGCGCGGCTCCTCAACACTGACCCGATGGTGCAACTAAGTGCAGAGACAAAAAATAAATCTTTGCAGGAAAGCTCGACTCCACGACATCGACCCAATGGTGGGCAAACTAACGTTAACACAAGAGTGGACAAGAAAGTAACGTTACTGATGATCCAAGTTTCGTGGACCTTCTACGTCTACCAGACGTACACCTATCTGTTGTCTGGGACAGTAGTTAAAAAAAACGTTGACTGTGGTATACAGTGGTTATAGTACATCTGGGCCGAGTATACTTGCCCGGAATTATATCCGAGTGTATTTGGCCAACTCCTGTTTTTCTGAGCCTTTGCCGACGCCTCCTCATGCAGGTGGAAAACTATAACTGGACCGATTGCATTTTGCCAAGTCCTCACGATACAATCTGGAAACTATGCTCGGCCCGACTGCAGTTTACCGTTGCCGAGTCACAGCCGATTCGGAATTGGCCCGATACGGAATTGGCCCGATCCTTCTTGCTACCTGGGAAGAACTCACAAGAGTGGCTGTGGCAGAGGACGGCCCTGCCTGCAGATCGGCTGCTGACCTATGATCTCCGACGCAATGTTGGTCATCCCCTAGCTAGCCTACTGTATGTCACTCCTGTGTCCCAGCCTCAGCCACAAATCCACGACCTCAAAAACATCTCGGCTCGTATTACATTGATCCTGAATCCTATTTATTTCTATGGACTATTCCTGTACAGTAGCCTAGCAACTAATGGCAATGGCTAATTATTTTGTTTTCTTCTTTTCCTTTATCCATCTTTTCTCTTCAATGCAATTTCACTACATGGTTTACGTTAGTAGCCTAACTAATGTATGTGACAAATAAACTCCTTGAATCCTCCTTGAATATACCATTGACATATGATTGACCATTGACAAAACATACATTGACATTGACATATAGGTCTAGCATAACTGAATTGAACTGATTCTTCATTCACTGTAGGCTATAGCTAAATATACAGCCAGTATCTATATCATGTCAACACTGGCTTCAATAAACTGTAAAAAATGGTACTTTTGGACAGAAGGCAGAGGGGCAAGTGCTTTCACCACCTTGACTCTATCTGTGCACCAGGTCACTCTAGAATCTTTGCTGTGCACTCTACTGGCAGCCGCGTTCTAGAACTTTTGGGTGCGAGTGAGTGAACTTCACGTCAGAGACATACAGTCTGTTGTAGCAGACCTCGCTGCAGCTGGTAATCAAAACACAAACGTTACGTTAGAATAGATGCAACGTTTTAGGTTATTTTTTATGGTAGTTGGTGCAGTTTCTCACAAATACGGAACAGATTGCGTTCCGCATTAGGCACCTTTCAAGCATTGAATACATGTACGGCACATTGGTCAGCCTACAGGACCTTCATTTCCGGGGCATGCAATTTGAATTAAATGGAAATAACGTTATCAAAATCGGACATGAACGCTTGTTGTCCGTTTGTTCCTCTTTTAATTTAATCTCAAAATGGATAATAAGGAAACGGTCCATTATCCGTTTTGTCGTTTTGGTTTTGGAATCAAAAACTGAAAATACAAGTAGTTTTCCGTTTTTTTTTTGTTTGGTTTCATATTAAAAAACGAATGATACACGGATTGTTTGTGTTGGTGCCTCAATCGCACTCGAATCCGCACTAAATCAAGCGGACCGAGACCACATTCATAAAAATAGTGAGTTTTCCCTGCCTGAAATGACGTGCGACTCCATCCATCAGAGTGTTCACAAGACGCAACCGCGACTTTCTCGAACTGATCTGATCTGAGCAGAGCAAGTAGCCTATGATTGAACGTCAACATTTCTACCTGAACTTAAACATTGATAAAACGTCAGACAAATTTTGGTTCATTTGCCGGTATGAAAGCAGACCACACTGCGGCCTACATGCTACACACTGCCACCTGCTGTCGAACATAATATTTGAAATCTTAATTGAAAAATTAGCATAAATTAAAACTGACCCCCAGATTGACTGAGAGACTAGCTAATTTAATTTGAGTAGTGTTTTGACTGAAGCATTAGTCCTACCTCACCCATGAAATTTTTTTTCTCAAAATTGGCAACTGAAATGTGCAAATGTTATAATGAACCTACAAACAAAGTGGAAAAGGAGAAAATGACATTTTCAAGCTCAAGCCTTAAACTAAATAAAATGAATCAAGATAGGGTTTATTCTCGTAATTAACCTTATGGGATGTTGGCAGTCCCAGGGAGTTGACATGGACCGTTGAGTTGATGACAGAGAGGGCAAATGGGGGGGTTGCAGACTTGCAACTTGCAACTTACCACAAGTTTCCACAAGTATGCATCTCCTACAACAGCACTTCCTTGCAATAACAGCATATCCAGGTCTCATAGGCTTGAGGCTCTACATCCACACCCCGAATCAGAGGGCAGAAGTGTTAAAAAAAAGAGTTGGCCAAATCATAGTAGGTTACAAGTATCAAATAAAGTCAAATAAAAGTGAAAACACTGCCCCACAGTGGTCAAAAATGGTAGGACAGTACTGGCAGCAAATGGCCTCATGTGCTTTGTATTCTCTGACATAAAGACATTTTTTTTTTTTTTTAAAGGCAGCAGACAACAGCTAAATAATTTCTCTCTCTAATTAAGTTTGTTGTCATGGCAATGGAGGCATACTGTACATGCAGTTATATTACAGAATAGGCCATTAGGCCTTCTTACTTCTCAGGAAGGAACAATGAAACAAGGAATAATAGCCTACTTAAGCAAACTCTATTCTAGACGAATGGGGCAACTTGTGGCAAAATGAGATTAGAAAGTCAAATTCAGATTAGACCTACCATTTATTCCATTTCAAGTCTGATTGATTTAAAAGTCCATATCTTAAAAAAAAAAATCTTTATATTTATCTTTTTTCATTGTTGCCCACTCTGAGCGCTGGTCTGATATGTTCACTGTAAATTATAATGTCTGGCTAACAGTAAATTATTATCTTTTCGTCTAATCACCCTATTCATCTGTTCTATAGAAGGCTATCTTATAAATGATCACCTTCCATGATAGGCCAAACAATTCACTATATGCTCTATCAGAGTTGGCCCTGACTACAAAACACTCAAATATAATGGTGATTTGCTTCTCTCATTTCTACTGCACACTAACTGATGTTCCACCTTCTTTGCAACTGGTGCCAACTGGTGTTGGCATGTTAAAAACATAGATGTTTGCTCAACTTTGGCTGAATGAGACTTTTCATGCTGTACAGTATGTGATCAGATAAGTGCAGGATTTGTCCGCATTTCTCTTATCCCAAATATTGCCATCACTGGTCAAGAGATACTGAAGTGCATGTTAACCCAGGAATTCTTTTACACCACTCAAGGCTCATTCTGAATTTGTCCAAGAAGACAATTCAAGACAAATTTGTGTGTCAGCTGTAGGCCAATGTGATGCTGTGTTTTTTTTTTACCTTTTTTCCCCCCACTATTTTTGTCTAGACTGTATAAATAAAATGACCCCACCTTTTTTCTGAATTTTTTACAGTAAAAAATATTGTGATAATTTCTTTATTATAATATTACATTAGGCCACACCAATAAAATTAGATGGTTCTCGGATTTGCCGCTTGAAAAAAATGCAAAATGAAATAAAAATAAAATTGAATTCATACTCACACGAACATAAAAAACACAGTGGCTGATGGCTATAATACTGAAAACAGCATGCTGCGTTCACGTGATGTCGAAAACCAACCATCAAATCGTGCCTTTCACTTCAGAGAGCAAGAGACAAGAGACATGATATGAGGAAAGATGCCGGTGGAAGGGGATCCTGCTAGGCCAGTGTTGGCAATTATTAGAATATTTGATCGGAAGAGAAAAAAATTTGACAAGTGCATTGAAATTAAAGAGGATGAGAACTTTGTGCAGTTATACTCACAGTACCGAGAGCAGGCTGCCACTTGTGCAACTCTGTGGAGGTGAGTTTTATGTTTCATTGATTGAGAGGCGAAAAAAACCCATTCAAAGTGTTTCGCCATCAAAATTAATCAATAAATAAATAAATAGCATGTGACTACACACTTGCATCCTCGAGCGTGCACACACACATGCTTCAGTTCTTTTTTCTAGATTCACGTGACTGCACGTTGATGAATATTCATCTCCAGTGCGCTGATCACGCCACAGAGTTTTAATCACTAATTGCTATATGGTGAATCAATGCGATTTTGACGTTCTAATGCCCTGTGATGAACTGTGACAAAAATGAGTTTGAACGTAGACTACAGCAGCCTAGACGTAGTCTACATCATACCTCAATTCCACAGCCAGCTTTCTTGGTGCTTAGATTCACAAACTTAAATAAATGACAAACTGGCAAACCTTTACATAACATAGAATGACAGAATTATGAATTTTCGTACATTGCCTAAAGCCTGCATGAAAAGTGTGCTGTGAGGTGTGAAAGTTAAGTTTAGAAATAAGGCCACATTTAGTTTTTCCTAAACACATGAGTAAATGTCTTTAATGATTTGGATTTATTGAATGAATGATTCAATTTATTTTCAATTTAAGACATTACTTTGATTTCTTGGACATGCTAATTTCTGCTACATTGGATCTTCCTCCATCTTGCAATGTGTTGAAAATGAAATAAAATTTTCAGTGATGGCATATCAGGCAGGCAAAAATGGGGGGGGGGGGGGGTCTCAGTGTGTGTTATTCCTCTCAAGGGAGAGAAAATGAGAAGGAGAAAGTGAGAACATGTTTTTTTTTTTTAACTGTCAAAAGATTTAGAGGTGACCAGTTAAGTGGTCAGTAAGACTTTGCTGGCTAACCTATGTCAAACTACAGAGAAAAGTATTTGACGTGACTCTGACAAAAAACGAGAGTTAATAAAAACTGACTTAAAGCCTAAACTCGAGGAACTCAACCAGAAGTCGGCTTTCCGTCTAACATTTAAAGGTCTCATTCCATCGTATTTTCATTAATTTTGTGGTGGTCTCTTGTCTAAAATAATGTCATGAGAGTTGGTTTCGACAAAAAATATGCTGTGCTTGTCTTGTTTCAAGCTATTTTAGTTAGTTGAAAACGAGAGCAGGGATAGCTCAAGAGGATTCTTATGAATATTAATGATATGCAAATGTATCGCCTCTGATTGGCTAACAACACTGTGACCTTTACTGGGTCTGTCTGCAGGCAGCCTAACGTTTTCTTGAGGGCGGGTTAACTGCATAGCTAATGTTCAAATTGACATACATTTGTACAGCTTTTCCGATTTGCTCGTTTTTCCCGGCAGTTTTCTATCACAGGCAAATACAGACTACAGGGGTAGGAGAGCATTTTGAAATTGAGCATAGAAGTACAACTTGGGCTGACCTATGGTAATGTAAAAACATCAAGTCTTAAATGGTTTATTTTGGAAGGAGACCTTTAAGTTATTTAAGAAAGATCCTTGTTGGAAAAACATGTTGTTAGTCCCTGCAGTCTATAGTGTTACGGCCTGCTAGGCCTTCTGCTTATTTCTTGCAGGTGAACCTGATGCCAGAACTGCAGCTATTGCTGATTGGCCACACCTGTGGGCGGTGCCTGAGCAGCTATTGCTGATTGGCCACATCTGTGGGCGGTGCCTCAGCAGCAATTGCTGATTGGCCACGCCTGTGGGTGGTGCCTGAGCAGCTATTGCTGATTGACCATACCTGTGGGCGGTGCCTGAGCAGCTATTCCTGATTGGCCACACCTGTGGGCGGTGGCCTGCTGTATTAAAGCAGCACCAAGGAGTTTTGAAAATTGCACCCTGTACAGATTGGAACAGAAGCTTGTCATAAGGCAAGTCAATTGTAGTTTTACAAGAACTACAGATCGCTACCTGATTGGGCGAACTTCTTTAGTGGCATTAAAGCCGATAGTGGGCCGCAAAGCAAATGCAGCAAGTATCATTCACCTTTTTTACGAGTTGATGGACCACCGAAACGATTTTAGAAAACATTATTTTAAGGTTTTAAAAAGTCTTTGGTGCTGCTTTAAAGAGCTGTTTCTTCTTCTGTTTGGGAGGGCATTCATACTTTGATTTTAAACATGCAACACAACACACAGACATTTCAATGCCAACAACATGCATACAGTACAGTACAGTGACATCTCACTGTTGTTGTTTTATTAGTTGATTTGGTGTTTTGTCATTTAGTTATTAAATGGATTTTTTTGTTTGTTTTTTTTAAACAACCAACCTCTCGCCACCCTCTTTTGTTACAGCCTCTACCTCTAGGTCGTAATGATAGTTATTTAGTGAAATGTGATACTTTAAAGCTTTTATCTCAGTCTATATAAGGGGCGTCAACACATGCTATACAGCCTTGGGGGTATTTTGTTGCTGTTTGTTTGTTTGTTTGTTTTTTATTGTTGTTTAATAGGACAGTCTAAAGGCTAAGCGTTTAATGTGACGGCCTACTTGCATTGGTATCAAGTAAAAAAAGGAAGACAACCACCATCAATACCCCATCATCCAGACAGGGCAACCAAATTTATATGGGAAGGGGAACAACAAAAAAAACCCCACAAGATCCCATTGTTGGCTAGAGGAAATGGAGATGGCATCAGCCTGGCATATGACTTTTTGGTCCACTTCACATCATAGGCTGCATTCAGACTGCAAGCCAAAATCCGATTTTTAGCCCATCCAGATTGGAACTAGATGGCGTTTTTGTAGTCTGATCAGTGACATACCACATGAAATCCGATTTTTGCTAAACGGACCCTAACCACCTCCGGGAGGTTTCATATCGCATTTGGGCAGATGCGTCGCAGTCTGAACAGCTCCCAACACTCAGATCGGTTTTGACTGTCCGTGACAGATTCGCCTGCAGTCTGAACGCGGCCATAGCCTCACTGTTCCTTGGGAGTTCTCTACAAGCCTTTGAGTCAAAGTTTGAGAGGAAAAAGCTCAAATACCTCGAGCTTGCAACAGTGCAAAGATTCATCCAGTGGAATGCTTGTAGCCACTATTTATTTTTCTACTGTGTAGGCCTATTTACACTTGTAATCTCTTTAAGGTTGTTTTAGGCCTAAAACTGTACCCTACCTCACTGTTTTTGAACTAGCATCAACAGCAGTCAATTACCACCAGCTTCAGAGTAGCTCTCCAAATGGTCAAAGAAAATGTACTTAAATTTCATAATGTCACCAAAATGGGTATTAAACCTGGAAAAACTCTATCAAATTCAATCATCTTTCAAGCGAATGATCCCAATGTTGCTCTCTGATGGGAATTGATATTATTGATATATTGGTATTAGCTAAAAATGGAAGACAAACTTAGACAAAATACAAATTTAGATATTTCAGATGAGTAGGCTATATTGTGCTCTAGGCTTAGTGTGTAATTTTTAGTCAGTATAGTCTAGGCCAATGTAAAAAAAAAAAAAAAAAAGAATACATTAAGTTTATAACGTTGTAGGTCATTTGTTCTGAGACGATGAACATCCTCACTATTTCAGTTTTTTTCTGAATAGAAACATCAAGTTTTTACTGCAGGCTTCGAACTGCGCCGAAGAAAAAGTGCAATTTGGATACGTCTGTGTAACATAGCGACGACTCTGCCCAGGTATAGCCTAGCCCTACATCTGTTCTCGCCTGCTGGTGGTGCTGCTTGGGTGTTTCTCATGAAGTCAGATCGCTTTATTTTTGCTTAAAGGAGACGCAACAAAGCGCACTGGAAGACGACGGTATAGGGGCGTGAAAATACTGAGGTTTGCTATAGCTTTAAGAACATAAAAATAGTGTCGGGTTCTTTAAAATGGATTTTGCATAGTTATCATAGATATTAACTAAGTTTTGAGTAAATGTTAAATAAATATATGCATCTTATTTTCAACAGAGACTGAAGCCTTCAGTCAAACATGTTTGCCAATCGGATTAGGGCCTTAAACAATCAAAGTGATTTCCTATTTTTCATTAAACCTTTCAGCCACCTCAAAACAAGAAATTATAATTAATTCCACAGGACTGGCAGGTAGGAAACATTGTAATTATTTGCGATTATGGAATCGCCAATTTCTGAAACAATCGGTAACAAAGAGGGCAGACAGTTAGCAATTGCTAACGAGGAGGCCGCGCAAACATCCCCGTCACAGGGTGTCGTGTCCACCCCACGGAGGGCATTGAGGGGACGTGGAGCACATCGCTCAAAGACCGAGGTTTCCTCTCCAGATACCAATGGTGCTGCATCGAGCACTCCCACGTCTGGCCGGGTCTTACGGGACCGCTCAACACGAACAGTACCGGCTTGGAGGCTAAATGATAACAGTGAGGATACTGAAGAGCCTGGATGTGATGTTGACTCCAACCGACGGAGAAAACCTTCAAATCCTCGGCGGCGAAAAAGCACTGCAGTAGCCAGCCCCACAGTGGTGGTCAGTGAGACTGGGGATGATTCCAGGCCGACTGGAGGGTAACTGGTTTTATATACTATTTTTAATTAGGAGATTCTGAGGTAATCTTGTGAATTGAGCTGTTTACATATGAGTCTGTCACGCATGCATAGCATTCTACAGCTAATATATTTTGGAGTGCCAGGTAATGCAGTTTCCATTTGGTCTTCCTGACCTCTATGTGCATCGTCCCTTTTCAATGAATAACGTCCGATAGCACTTCACCGCACAGTTCCTTAAAGATGGGAGGAGTATAGACTTGAGCAAAAAGTAAATATAGGATTAGGTGTGTAGGCTACATCCATACCAGTCGGGTAGTGTTACAGGTGCAATGGAAGACATGGTTAACGTAAGGAAATGACCCGCTTTACGATTTGTATGATATTATATGACACGTTTTTAAAGGTCTGCAAGAGATGACATGTGACTGTGGAAATCCTATCTGCCTACTGACTGTTTGATTTTAATTAACCATTCAATTACAGTTATTTCTGATATAATATTATTACCATATTATATTTAATCAACTAATAACAGAACCCCCCCCCCTGTTCTTTCTTCTGCCCATTTTTACCTTTCATTTTTACTATAGTACAGAGAATAAAAGGGATTCACCAGTAACTCGGAGTAAGTATAATTTCCATAACTTTTATTTGAAACTTGATGTAACATGATTTTTGGACAAATTCATCTCATCTCGTATGATTTCTGTTTTAAGCCCCTCGAGGTAGGAGAAGTCAGGGCCAAGGAAGATCTAAGACCCCCTCAGCTCGCCAGTCGGGAGCTTCACCCAAGATGGTTTGCAAAAGTGAGCCAGACAATGACAGTGGTATGTTATGGTTACGTGTGTTCTAAGGAGAATGTATACACTGCAGGTTAAAGGAGAAATCCAGTGTGACTTGGACCTGGACTGTACTGGAAGATGTTACAGAGTACAAAAACATATCAAATGCTCACCTCCGTTCACCCCCAGCATTCCGCATTAAACCGTTTTTAGCCGAAGCTTTCATTAACCTTACACTACTAGCTATAGGGGCACAACTTAGCTAATGCAGATTTTTTTACACCATTTTTACACCATTAACAAGGTTCAAAGTAACTCCACACTTCATTGGTAGACTTCTGAGGGCCCTGACATTTAAAACGAGACAATGAGAACTTTGAAAGTAAACAGGTACAAATCACACCGGATTTCTCCTTTAACTCAGTTTCATTTTGTTTTAAAAGTTGTAATATTTGTTAAAGCGCCACCAAAGACTTTTTAAAACATTAAAATAATATTTTCAATGTCGTTTCGGTGGTCCATCAACTGGTAACAAGGTGAATGATACTTGCTGCATTTGCTCTGCGGCCCTCTATCGGCTTTAACGGCACTAAACAAGTTTGTAGCGATCGGGTAGCGATCTGTAGTTCAAGTGAAACTTCAATTGACTTTCCTTATGGGATGCGTCCGTTCCAATGTGCGGAGGGCAACTCCTTGGTGCTGCTTTAACTCAGTTTCCATAATTTTGTTGTGTCATTTTTGTATTTATTCAGCTGTAACGGACAAAACAGCAGGGAGGAAAGCAGTGGGGAAGTGAGTAACTCCTTTCTGTATGCATGCACATGCACGCGCATGCACACACACAAACACACTCACTTGGTTATGGAAAATCTTAATAATGGTGTTGATTACACTAATCATGATTACAGCAATATTATGTAATGAACAAATATTATTAATTAATGTGAGAAACAGTGTTGGATTTCTTTTAAACTTTTAATTACATCATTCCTTTCACCTGCTTCCATCGGGCAAACAGTTAAGAGAACCTCTGTCCAGGAAGAGAACTTAAGAAGCCTTTATTCCAACTGCCATAGGCATGATGGGCGAGGAAAAACTCTCACTACTTTCTCTCCTGACCCTTTTCCCTGAGCTTCTAATTTAACTAAAAAAATGTTTTTTTTTAATTTTCCATTTCCTGTCTAGCCATTCTGTAAACAACCATGGGCTGCCTGCTGTCGTCAACCTTCTGGCACATGTGCCACAGTTGGCATTGGCATTCTCAGTGACACACCAGCGATGGTGTGCAGCCCTTGTTTTTAAAAATGAGGAAAAGTTTAGCCATCTCATCTGCTGCTTAACACACACCTGCTCCTGTTTTTTCCACAAGATGATCCCCACTGCAGCAGTTGCACCAAAGATCGATCATCAGCTTTTGCAAGTTGTCTGTTCAGTGAACAAAACAAACTAAATCAGTAATTTTGCTAGGAACTTTTTTTTAAATGTAGGCTGCATTAACAGAACCTCCACCAAGGACAGATAGGCCTACGAAAGGGCAGGGTGTCCAATCCAAACTGTCAGATATACAGTAGGAGCAACGTGGTGTAAGTAAGTTGTAAGTTGCAGTAACTTAGCAATAGCAGAGCTACAGCACAAACCTGGAACAGGTTATGTAAGTTGTAGCATGATATTATTCCATTCCAAATTAAAGGGATAGTTCGGTTTTTAACACATTGAGCCCCTTTCACAGGTTGTCTAAAATGAAATAAAGTGGTTGACACCAAAATCTTGATGATTGCTCCTGTCTCGGCTATTTGGGAAATATAGAATCGCCTCTGCCTGCCTTTAAAATGGCTAGCAATGGGCATGTGTTGTTTCTATCCTTAAAACACTGGTTTTAAAAAAAGTGCTACTCATGGAGTGATTAGTGGCGCTTGCTGATGTTCCAACCCAAGTATCGTAGCAAAATACAGTTTCTGTCATGTTTTATTTACCATTTTGTAAGTCCCATAGGGATCTACAGTATTTGCTCCTTCATATAAACAAAGTGCCAAATAAAACATGACGGAAGCTTTATTTCGCTACGATACATGTTTTGGAACATCATTGAGCACCACTAACCACTTGGTGAGTAGCACTTTTTTTAAAACCAGTGTTTTAAGTATAGAAACAACACATGCCCATTGCTAGCCATTTTGAAGGCAGGCAGAGGTGATTCTACATTTCCCAAATAGTCGAGACAGAAGCAATCGTCAAAATTTCGATGTCAACTACTTTATTGCATTTTGGACAACCTGTGAAAGGGGCTTAATGTGTTAAAAACCTAACTATCCCTTTAACAATTTATGTGGAATACCGAAAGTTTATTTTTGTTATGTTTTAATAAAGGAAGTGCTGCTTTGCATTGCTAGAATGAAATCAATCTATTTTCAGGTTGGAAATGCACTGCTGTAATTATGTTTGGTTAAAAACAGTTGACAGTTTGTGAATTGGCATACAAATGATTTTTTTTTGGGCACTACTTGGCAAAAAGGTTGTGTACTGACTAGTGACTTGTTTGTTGACCGGTTCCCTGACCGGCAGGAAAAATGCTAGTGGGGGAACATGATGGAAACACTGCTCCCTCATGTCCACATTCGTAGCTGAGGTGTCCTCTGGGAGAGTGTGTCTGTGTGTGTGTGTCTCTACGAAAATTATAGGAAAGATTCAGCGAATTCCTCTCACAGGATCAAACAAGAATATGCAGTATACCTAAACCATAACATGCATAACATGGTCCTTTGAGTCCAGAGCTACTTGCGAATGGAATTTTACTAAATAATGGTGACTTACTTTCCAAGCATGCAATTTTGGAGTAAAGGACTGTTGGAAGACAGTTTTAACCATGATTGAAATTAAGTTCCTTTCACACACCTATCGATACTCTACACCTATCGTTCTGTGCAGGGAAAAGAAGGATGAAGAGAACTGCTCAGAGAAGGCACAAACTGGGGGACAAGAGGAACCTCCTTTCCAAGTTGACTCTCAAGACCAGAACTTTAATCCCCAGCCTCAAAGGTATGAGCCCATCTCAGGACTAGAGGTTCGGATCATTGTGGAATGTATAGATTCTTTACGTGACCCTGTTTTTTGTTTTAGTTTAGTGACACATACTGTAAATTGGATGCTTTAGATTATGGAATTCCTATAATCTAATCTAATCCAAACGAATTTATTTATTTGACCATGATCCTCAGGGCTAAGTGAAAAGGGTATATTTTGCAGTGGTTAAATGATGCAAGCTGTGTGTTGTGACATCGACTTTATGTCTTGTTTTTACAGTGGTGCAGAGGAGGGGTTAAGCAGTGATGAAGATGTACCATTCAGAGATGACCTGAATGATCAGAGCTACGACCCTAAAGCTGAGAGGTACTCTTTTTGTGAATGTAGGCAAGTGCCATGTCTGTGAATGAGTGTCTGTATGTTTAAATACGGTCTGTCAAAAAAGTAAATCCAGTGTCCTGTGTAGGGACCCACACAAGACGAGGCGAAAACCGCCCTCCCGTAATAAGGAAAGAAAAGAAAAGGTTCCACCTAAAGAACCTGAGATTAAGACGGAGGGCGGAGAAGGTGGAGATGTGAAGCTGGAAAATGAGTTTGGAGAAGTCGCAGAACCACCAAGGAAGTAAGTTCATGCTCTGTAAAGACTGCTTGTTACACTCAAATTTAGAATGCTGTAGAATGCTCAATTCAATTTAATGGGACTTCCCAAAGTTCACCTGCCTGATATTTCTTGAGTCAACGGTTCAAGTATAACAGACCACTGTTAAGGAAAATTAAATAGAACATTGCCATTACCAATCAACTTACTGGCAATTTAACAAACTTCTTTTTTTTTTCGCAGAAGTGTATTTTCTGTCCTTATACTGTGAAAGCAATTATAAGCAATGTTTCTGTGTCCTGTTATTGCTGTCTTTAATAAGTAGCCGTGTAGTAAGCGGATAGCGTTTTGCAAAGCGGTCATAGTCATGGAATAACTCCCTTCAGATTGATTCAAGAGCCCTCTGCAGGTCTCCGGTTCATGCGTCACCCTGTCAAGAGTTATTCCACAATAATGACCGCATCACAGAACATTATCTGCTTAATATCTGACTAATATTTGGGTAGGCTTTAGAAACCAGATGCCTACATAACAGTACTTTATGAACAGCTATAATAAATTTGTATTAATCACAATGGTCACCTTCCCTTCATTTCTCTGAACTACCTAATCTCAGTGCTTTCCACAAACATTTGTAGAAAAAAAAAATCAATAATAAATCTGTTTGCATTCACCTGTGTTTCACAAATTTGACTTTGTCTATGAACTGAATGAGGTATAAAACAAAGCAGTCTCAGCATTACCCTCTGATGGATGGCCATAGAGAACGAGACATTGGTTGCCTGTGAAAACAAAGTTTTGTGTTGAATAGAGTGATCAGTCTTTTGTTTGAAGGAATAAATTAGTAGGATGTTCTTGTGACAGATTGAGGCTCTCAAATTCATGAGGCGTATCCTCCACAGACATGCTAAATTGTAACTTTAAAATGAGACCTTTTGAGCGTTTTCCAGAATCATCATGATGTAGTTAGCCAACTAAAGATTGAATAATAATAACCCAACTTCTCCATTCCTCAGGAGGGGTAGGCGTCGAAAAGATGACAAAAGTCCTCGGCTTCCGAAAAGAAGGTAAACAATCTTCCTTAACATCTCTCCCACTTGTTTAGAGGAAGATTTTCCCAGAACACTTAATTGGTTTCCAAAAAAGGGGGAAAACTGAAGCCCACACAGTCTGAATTAGTCGTCTATTAAACCTACAGTACGGTGTCTTAAGAGCCTCTTCAGCAGGTATTTTTGGGGCTTTGGACACGTCAGTAATTAACATTGCCTCTCATCTGCTTGCACCCACACAGGAAGAAGCCTCCAGTGCAGTATGTACGCTGTGAGATGGAGGGATGTGGAACAGTGCTGGCCCACCCGCGCTACCTTCAGGTTTGGCGTACACACCACAGAAATTACACATTCAGCCATTCTTGGCTTTAAACTGAGACCATTTGAGCGGTGGTGGCAGTTAAGGAACTTGACTAGCATGCAAGTAGCCTGAAAACTGTGGGTTCAGATCCTGGCTAACATAATTGTGCCCTTGAGCAAGGCACTTAACCCTAAGTTGTTCCAGGGGAGGCTGGCCCTGAAGTAATTGATTGCTGACAAAATGCAAGTTGCTTTGGATAAAAGCGTCTGCTAAATGCATAAATGTAAATGTAATTCTGACACAGTTGGTGCTTTTGTTTTGGTGATGATTTGTTTTGTTGTTTTTGTTTTCCTCTGAGGTTCTTATCTCGCTATTCTGTCTCCCACTCTCCTTCCAGCACCATATTAAGTATCAGCACTTGCTGAAGAAAAAGTATGTGTGTCCTCACCCCTCTTGTGGCAGGCTGTTCCGGTTGCAGAAGCAGCTTTTGCGCCATGCCAAGCACCATACAGGTACAGTGAAAACATTTGGGGGATCCCTGAAACCAGCGGGGCAGGGAGACATGTAAAATGCCTAAACCTGCCTTGAAGGGCTCACTATTTGGGAACACATTTTGGGACATCCAGGGCCCTGTGTACAGTATGTGCTTCTGAAGGATTAAAGGAGAGATCAGGTGGGATTCAATCCATGGCCATGTGGTTTAAAGGCCCACTATGCAACATTTTTCATTTAATTAATCCGTTTCATACTGTTTAGGATGCTAAAATGAGTCATTACACGGCAAACGAACGGTGTAGAATGCGCCACCGTGGCCTATAGCGTTAGATACAGCACTTGCAATGTTCAGCAGCACGGACCGCCTCCAATAGAATGCAGTGCAATACAATGCAATACAGCGGTCTTTAGAGGGAGCTTGTGAGAGAGAAAAACAGGACGTTGCTTAGCCCCTCTTTAAGGTCAATGAGTGCTGCCTGTAGGGTAGATCAGTTGAAAGCCAAGAGCCCAGGTTGTGAGAGGAGTTAGGAGAAGTATTTTAGTTATGCGATGTTTGACAAATAGTTTTGTCTTCCATATCACCAAAATTGCTTGACCTAAAGACATATTTTCACTCATAATATGTTTCCACCATGACCCTACAATCCTGGGTTGAACTGTGGGACTGTTCTCATTGAACCCATCACCTCATTGAATCCATCTTAGAAAAGTGTTGGGTTAATTGACAGGTCAGTGGACTGAACCCAAGGAACCGGCGTCACTAAATTAGGGTATTAAATGCAAGATTTTCACCAGGGTGAATAGGGCAATGAATTGCAAATTGTGAATCTTCAGACCACAGGCCTGCTGACTTGAGTCACAACCAAGTCAGATTTTGGGGGAAAAATATTTGCTTCTTAACACATGTATATGTACTCTTAAATATCTCTGCCAGAGTGGTACTAATGTGAACCTGTGTTCTCCATTGTGTCACACAGATCAGAGAGACTACATTTGTGAGTTCTGTGCTCGTGCCTTCAAAAGCTCACACAACCTTGCCGTGCATCGCATGATTCATACTGGGGAAAAACCTCTACAGTGAGTAGGACACGTGTATAATTTTATTACAAATAAAATGTTCTTGATGTTTATTATTAACACATACACATAATTTTACATGTTTTATTTTCATTAAGAGTCAGACTCTGCAATCTTATCACGAAACACTTCAGTTATTCCCCGTCTTTTTCGTTTATTCCTGCCACTCCATCAACCATGCCTCTTTTCTCTCCTTGTGTCAGGTGTGAGATCTGTGGTTTCACGTGTCGCCAGAAGGCGTCCCTGAACTGGCACATGAAGAAGCACGACGCTGACGCCTTCTACCAGTTCTCTTGTGGCATCTGCGGAAAGAAGTTTGAGAAAAAGGACAGTGTGGTGGCTCACAAGGCCAAAAGCCACCCCGAGGTGCTGATCGCTGAGGCTCTGGCCGCTAATGCTGGGGCCCTCATCACCACCCCTGGAGCTCTGCTGGAGGCCTCCTCCTCCAACCCAGTGTCTGGTGTGGAGCAGCAGCAGCAGCAGCAGCAACCAGAGACCCAGCATATGCTGGTGGTTGGGGAGGACGCCCACACCCTCCACACCATGCAGGTGCCCGTCACGCTTGCCCTCCACACGACCGCAGAGGAGGAGGGTGAAAGCGACGGTGCCCTAGACCACCAGACGTCCCAAGCTGCTCAGCCCACCCACGCCCGTACCCTGCAGATGCCCCTTCAGTTTGTGTCCGCGGTAGCACCGGCTACCTCCCAGGCTCCACACATCCATCAGCTGACTCTGCACCCTGGCCAGACTCTGGTGGCCCAGCCGAAGCAACAGCAGCAGCAGCCACAGCAGATCACTTTGCAGGCCTACAACCCACAGATGCAGACGCAGATCCTGCACATGACCTTCCAGCCTGTCACGCACAGCATCCCTGCCCAGCAGCAGACCCACATCCAGCAACTCCCGTTGCTGTCAGCTGCTCCACAGCAACAGCTCACCCTCCAGCCGGTTCCCCAGCAACAGCAGCAACCGCCGTCTCAGCCGCAGCAGCAGACCCAAGCTCTCCAGAGGCCCTCAGACCACCCCCCCAACCCCCCTCTTCTCGCCCAGGTAGTTCAAGAGGACCCCACTGACTGCCATGAACCGCTAGGGTTTGGCCATAACACTGCACCCCCTTCCACCTCTTCCCCTGCCTCGAATTCTTCCCCCGCTCAAGACCAGGGGGACACAGGTGTGGTGTGGGAGGGGGGAGAGAATGGGGAGGCTGGGGACATTGGAGGGGTATGGGAAAGGGGCGGTGATGGGGGAGGGGCAGTTTTAAGTCATGGAGCAGAAAGTCAGATACAACATGGACTCATATAGATGGCAGGTATGAATGAAGTCTAGAAAAAAAGCAGTTTGAAAAAAGAAACATGCAAATATGTAACCAACAAATTCACTAGTGATGCAGTGGGATTTGGACACTTTTTTTTTTTGCCTACTCGCAGTTCTGGCCTAAATGAAGACTTCATAGCCCTTCCTCATCTCTTTTCTGTACTCTTAGGACACAAAACCTTATAGGATCACAAATATCTTCTATGTAATCAACGTAACATTTGGTAGATTTTTAGAACTGTATGTATCAGGGAAAATTGTGCAAAATTGTCCTTGTTTTTTTTTGTACAAAAAACAATTTTAGTCCTCTATAAACATCACACTATTGTGTGTGTGTGTGTGTGTGCGCCCGCGTGTGTGCTTAGCTGAGTGGGACACTGGGTATCTGGATTTTCAAGATATATGTAAGTCTTCTGACATCTGCCATGTATCTTTTTTTGTTCTTACTCCCCCAGTTTACTTCACATCCATGGATAAATGTACTTATTTGTTAAAATCACATCAGAAGGCTCCAAAAGAACATATATTTATTATTAACCACATCAGAATGAAATAAAAACTGCAATAGAAATTTGTTTTGTCTTATTTAGTTGATCCATCCTCATCCTCAGAGCTTGGTATGTGACGCATTATAAAGAGACAGACATTTCAAAAAGAGACTTCTCTGGACTGATCCACATAGTGATCTCTAAGACTGAATAGATTAGTTTTTTCATTAGCCCAGTACAGCTGCTAAGCCTATTTTCACTTTGAAGAACCAATAAAATAAAAAAAATTATGCTTATGCAATGGAGAGCCTAACATGTTTTATGTCGCGGTACAAAACTGACATGACTCTAACACCAGAAACAACCAAATCAATCAGATTTAGCACTATTTACCAACACATTTTATTTTATGATTTATTGTTTGTGGTCCGTTATAGTGGGTTAGATGTTGCTGTGTCAGTTGTGTTTCTAGGTACTTGGGAAGAAGTGCATCTATAAAGCATTAGTATACACATCCAGGAATTAATGGTTTGAAATGGCATACAGCATTAACAATGAATATATTATTCAACATAATATTTCAGAAGCAATAAAGCTGCAGCAGACCACTGATGTAAACCTAGAGTGGCCGGTTTTATTTTCAGAGTCACTGTAGTTATGGAGTCAAGAATGAGGCTTTAAGAAATAATATTTCTATGCTATTCACATTTAAGTCAGGAGAAAAGATTAAATCAACAAAAAACATGTTCACCAAACCCGTGTTCACACAATGCAAATAAGTAAATGACTCAGAAAGGGGTGGCTCTGTCTTTTTTCCTCTGTACTTCATATTGTTTTAGTGCTCGCTTAGGAGGGATGAGTGTTTCACTGAGTCCAACTTTCCTCTTCTTCATGTGCCCCTCATCTAACTTTTCTCCGTCTTGCTCCTGAGTTTCGAGCTTTGGGGTCTGACAGTCATTGTTTTGTCGGAGTGCCTGTGTTGGACTGGTCTGGTCTGAATTGGCTTCTGCATCCCCCTGAGGCGCTGCTGAGGTAACTGAGGAGTTTTGGAGATCACTGTCATGGGCATACTTGCAGCGGCTCCCAAACCGGCACCGTCCATCCTTTCTGTAAGCTATGCACATTTTCTTGCCACCAATTTGTGCAGGTCTAGCCTGCAGTGTCAATGGCACGTGTTTCTGTAGTACACTCAGACGCTCATCAGCCTGTTCCTTGAATGGGTTGGTAAAAACACTACTGCCCACCACACCACTTTCCCCAAGAGGTGGAGGCGGCAGTTTGTTGGCCTTCAGAGTGGATGAAGGAACAATACGGGGTTCTTCAGGTAACTTTACATGTTCCCGAATGGCCACGTAAGGCGTTAAGGGCGGGTGTCTCTGTTCCTTCTCCTCCTCGTCGTCGTTGCATTCGTCTTCAGAATCACTGGATGCTGAGCCAGATTCCAGTAGGAAGTTGCGACCTGTCTTCTCCTCTGCCCTAACAAATCATACAAAATCGAGTAAGGCTTAGTAGATAACGGTCTTTACGTTAATTCACAACCATTCTGAAGACGATACACATTCTATCTATTTGTCGCTATAATAATTATAATAATAATATAAATAAAAAGGTCGAACAACTTACCCTTGATGACATTTTTTCACCTCACTGTCGCTATCAGAATCAGACGACGACACCCCATAGCTGACCAGAGAGTTCATAACCTAACGTTAATATTGAGTAGCAGCGTTATTCAAGGTTACAGATTAGCGTTAGTTTCATTCGCTATCTGAACCTACTAGTTAAGCCAAAATCATCTCGGACGTTTGCTATCGATACGGTAAACAGTAGGGATATAGTGCGAATTTGCAGGAAAGTAAGATCCTAATTCAAATTTTGACGACAGCAGAACAACTACATAATCGCTCCAAGCCAAAATGGTGGATCATTCCATAGGGGCACAAATACGCTCTCGTCTGGTTTGGAGTGGAATTGCAAGAAATTAACAACTGGCAGAATAACTTGCTTGAGCATGTTACCTTCTCCTGGTTACCTAGGCTTGGCATAGTTTTCCGTAGTCTATCTGGCCTATGTAATGGTGGCCAGGTCAAGTGAAGTAGGCCTATTGGCTTTCTGCAAAGACTGCATTTTTCTATTATATGCAATTATAGCGGCTTTATACTACAGTAGGCTAAATGCAGTATTTTAATCGCGAAAAGCTGCATTCTTTACAAAGTAGCCTACTACAAGTAATGCGGTTTACTATACTGTGTGATAGTGCAAAGTGTGATATTTTGAACACAAGATGTAGTTTCCTGTCACACCGTTTTTTTCTGTAGGAGTATCCTTTGGACCATGATGTCATGCAGGAGTTGTTGGACATTCAAGTTGCCTACACATGCTGTCTGTGTTCCTATATTTTGAAGGCTGGTTCATGAATTATAGCCTATAAGTTATTAATTTAGCTGGAAATTAATGGCTAGTAATCATGTCAGAAACTGCAACCTATGGACTTTTGCCCTACCTGCTCTAGATGTTTATTTCTCAGGGGAAAAATCGGAATATTCATTCTGCTCAAGTTTTACAGCCCTATCAATCCGTAAACTTGGAGAGATGTGCGTGAACGATCTCCTGTTCATGACTCCTCCCAGTCCGTATCCCGTTAAATTCCATTCACCTCGAGGAGGAGGAGGGGGAGGAGGGTTGGAATTTAATAACTGAAGGGGAAGCGTTTTGTATGACTAGCCGAAAACTCGACGGACACTCCACTGTGATGCATTTGCCGAAAGTACGAACAGCTCGCTTATATTTTAACACCTAGGCTACAGAGTGAACTTAATTGTCGTTAGAGACGTTGCGGAAATTGACGAAGTCCTCTGTGCAACATTAGGCAAAGAACTGAAGTCCTCCTCTTCGCAACTTGTGTTCTCCGCTATCTATGGCTGGGACAGGACCAAACGGAAAACAGCTGACAGAAGGTAATCGAGGGAGAGCTGGTCAACTTGCTCGACTGTTGTATACAGAAAGTATTCGCCTGCTAGACCTCTATGTGAGTAAGCTGTCTTTTCGCATGAACTGTTTTAATTTCTTCATGTACGCTTCTTTCCATTTCCCAAAACCTCGTCTGAAAATAACGTAGGCTAGGCCTGAGTCTATTTGGAATTTTATATCTAGGCCTGTGACGATGTAGCTTAAATTATTTGAAAAAAGAATAATTTTCTTACCTAGACTTTGTCTGATCATGTCGTTACGCTTGCTGGAACCTGCTTGGAATATCCCACACTTTTAAAGGTCACTATGGGCCCATAATAATAGCAGAAATGTTTCCAAAACGTCGCAGTACAATGAGGATCTGATTCCTCTACAGTGAATCTGAATCCTAATGGAATCTTGGAGAAAAAAAGAACAAACCCCTGCCCACGTCTGATTTTCGTAACCTTCGTAACCTAAGGCAGCATGGTATACCCTAACCCTAACCCAATAGCCAACAGCAATAGGCTATTTAGGTAAAGGTGCGAGTTGCACTGAATCATTTCACTCATGACTGACACAGGGAGACTAAAAAGCCATTCACTGTTTCAAGACAACATTCCATCTTATTTTTTATGAGGAAATGGAAACTAACACCGTTTTACTAGGCCTATAACCTATTCAATCACGATTGTTTTTAGATTATAGTTTGCTGTTCTTTACACTATCAAAATTACATGCGCTTTAACAAACATTCTTTCATTCTTTCACACTCACACACACACACACACACGCAAGCCTCTCCCACTCCCTCCCAATATCCTTTCTGCCAACTTATCCAGTAACACATTTACAGCAACCAATTCTTTTTCCACAGGTTTTTCATTACAGGTAATGGCAGTTACTAGAATGCCATGGACCTGTTCCATTTCCACAGTCACCAAAGTCACCAGTTGCTTCAGCCTTTGTTCACTGAACTCTCCATTGTCTTAATTGTTATCATGCATTTACCTGTCCCTTCAGAAAGAGAGGGAGAGCTTTCCACAAACTGCTGTCTCTGGGGATCATCTTGTAACCGTGCCTTGGCCGGCCCTACACCTTCCTGCAGGTGAGAGGGTGTGGCTTGTTCACATGGCCCTTGGGCAGTGCCAGGTTCTTCTGGAACGTGCCATTGTCCTGGAGGACAAAGAGCTGGGACTGCCGGCGGACAAAGAGAACGCAGAGTATCTAAGCCAGAGGAAAGTGGTCAAGGAGAGGCTGGGGCACCTGTTGCAAAGCACCAAGGCCCTCCTAGAGGATGGTGTTGGTACTGCAACTGCGGTGACTGGGCAGGAGAGGTCAGAGGTTGGTTCTTGTGTTGGTGGCAATTACGCAGCATGTTTTGTGTTGAACTAGATAAAGATACACTTTAAACTCTTAAACACTTTAAACTCTGACGCTAAGATACTTATGAACATTTAGTTTATATATAAATTATGTGAATGATGTTCCTATTGCATATGATGTAAATTCAGTATGTTCTGTACTACCATTGGTACATTTCATGCTCCCTGATGAGTTTTTAGTGAAGTGATATGACCCCTAAATTCCAGTTCAATTTTGAATGAGTTTTAGGTTGCAAACGGGAAGTGGAACTGCAATTTAAATATAACAGTAAAGCTTAAGTAAAAGATAATTAATAAAAAAATGATTGTAATCGACATTCAGAAACTATAATCGATAAAATTTTGCCAGGTCAATTATTTCAATTACTTTCCCTTTAAAAACACTACTGCAAGTGGAGTAATGTGACCCCGCTCCGCTACATTATTCCGCCAACATTTATCTCTCACTGTAATAAGTGAGCATATTTACTGTACAAAACTTGTCAGTGAACTATGAGGGCAAAATAAATAAATAAATCGTAATTGAGTTAAAATGTTCAATTAATCAAGATTTTGATTTTAGGCCAAATCGCCCAGCCCTAAAAGCTAATATAACCGACTGTACCGGTGTGTTAGTCGCCTAGTTCAATTGGTCATTTTGGGAAATCCTACTGAGGTAAGGACCCACAATTAAAATTCAGACTAAGTGCTTCTAGACTGTCTGTATGGTTATTGGTAATAGAGGGATCCACCCCGTTTGTTTTGTGCTGATGTTAGTTACAAAATATAAATAGGCTTTGTATAAAATTAAACCAAAAGCAAAGAAACAAAGAAAATCTCTTAATACCAAAAATAACAATATAATAAACAACTTAAAGTAATTTTTTAAGGGTTAGATCTGACAAGAATTACAAAAATTAGGAACAGTTTTTTTTTTTTTTTACAATAATGTGCATCAAGGGAGAGACAGCATGTTTCACATAAAGATCCACTAGCCGCTCTAACTAGACAAGGAAATAGCATGACTTTAAGTACGGTTCTAGGTTGACGTTGATCATCCCGGCTGATAAGGTCCACACTGAATCAGGCCATGGTTAGTGCCAGCGTGGTATGCTAGATAGCCACTGATGCAGGGGACAAATGCAGACTGTGCAAAGCACCAAAAGAAAACTACAACCCAGGAACATAATATTCCACCTTATCTCTAATGGCAGGAACTGCAAGAATAGAATGAAGTAAAACATGTCATGTCATGTTTCAGACAGTTGAGTGGGGCCTAACTTAAACATAATGTCATAACTTGCATATGGCTATGATAATAATAATGCATATATTCTGATTCCAATATTCATCATCTAATAATGACAATAATCAATGAATCAATCAGACTTTTTTCAAAGTACAAGGAAGGTCCATCATAAAAAAACAAACAAAAAGTAAATGATTAGATATGACCCAGACAGGAAACCATTAAAAAAGCTAAACTATTCACATGAAAAAATGAGGCCAGTGGTTCCAGAGTGTTAATGAATGAAAACCTTAGCACTCCCATTTTAGAGTTCATCAGCATGTTAGGTGGGCTAGGAGAGCCACATAGATAACATAAATACACATTCACACAATACATAAAAAATCTAAACAGGCTCCTCAGTACAGCTGGTCGAGTAGGTACAATACTCCATCTTAAGAAACGGCCTCATACCGTTATTGTGTGTCACATTTACATGCACACTGCTCTTTGTAGCACCTCACGGAAACATGGGAGTACACTTCAACATCAATTTATACATAAAAAAAGATGTATACAACATTAACTTATGTAAAGGTATTAAACAATTTTAGTTTGTGGTAAAAAAAATATATATATATATTTTATTCCAACACTGAGATATTGCAGAGAAACCTTTTGACCTTGACCTGTTGACAGTTGACTACCTCAGCAAGCGCATTCGGGGACCACAGTGGTCCAAGCCCGGGGAATCGTATGATCAATAAATGATAGAGCTGATCCACTAGTGATCAGTAGTCGTAGTATTCTGTTGGCACATTACATAATAACATTGTTTGAAATAATGTTGAAGTTACAATGAACAGTTAAGGTTCTGAACATAATTAGGATTTTTATCTATTGTATTTTTACACCTTGCCTCAAGTCAAGTCTCTTTATTGTAAATTTCTCTACATATACAGGACATACGGAGGAATCGAAATTACGTTTCTAGCAATCCCACACGTGATGCTCGTGGTCGGGAGAACCAGAGGCCGCTGCATATACATACGCCGCCTGCTTATGGCATTCACCCAACTGTTGTGAGCCAACTGTCAAAGAAAACACTGAATCTGAACTCTCTCCTTGATTTGCTCTTCTTCCTGTAGGAGCCAGATGGAGGCTTGTTTGCTATGAAGGTGTGGATCTATCGGATCATCCAAGATGTGGTTTACTGGACCAATATGGCATCCGAAACCCTCCCAACAGCCCCTGTGCAGGCTGTGGATGAGACAAAGAGGACGGCAGGAATTAGAAGGAAAGGGAAGAGAGCATCACGCAGAGGAAAGATCTTAAAAGATCTTTAGAAGGCAAGAAGAACAAGGACGGAAAGACACAGAGGAGCTGTGAGCTGACGGGAGAGTAGAAACACACAAAATGTCTAAGGCTGTGAACTTTGTTGCCTGATAATGCGCTTTAAGTTCTTGACGCTAACTCTCAAGTTTAAGGATAGCTATACAAGCTAACACTTGTCTGTGAACCAGGAACTATTAAATATTGTGGCCAGGTACTATTCCAAAGCTTATTCTACTGTGATGTGATGTGCTGTGCTTTATGCTGTGCATTCCCAGTTATTTTGCTGCTGCATGCACGTGTTTGCTATTAAAGAGCTTAATAACGCAGACAGCAAATTAAGTGGCTTCTTGTTAACTACACTGAGTTTTTAAATGATCTCTATAATGGCACAATGGAATGAATCAGGAATATCGGATGTTATACATTTCATATAGTTTCTCTGACATCAATTAATTAACAAATATAACTGCCTTATCTGCTGATTATCTCGGCCAACGCTTGTTTAATGTAAAGTGCAATAATCATTATCCAGCCATCATTATTTCCTTATTTTATTTTTATATAATGCTTTGCACAACAATAGGTTTTAAGCGCAATTGGATTGAATTGCAACATCAGAAGGACAGCTATAATGACAATCTGTAAGGATGCACTGGAGGTTTCTGTTGTTTGGCCTCTCTACTGTTACCAAAAGTTACATGCCAGATACCTGGTACGTTTAATGAAATGTTACTGAAGATTCCTATTGATAAAAGCAGGCATGACAGGGGAATGATTGTAAGCATTTGATTCCATTCCACTTTGTATTCCATGATTATTTTTGCAGCCAATCTGTTTGACACGAAAGTGTACCTTGGTCTGCCTGCTGGCTTAAATCTGTTCTTTTGAGTATGGTGTATCCACTAGCAACTAAAGCCTATAAAGAGTGAAAGATGTTTGAAGTGCTGATAGAATAGGTGAATAGAATATAATAAATTTTATGATGTTAAAGTAGAATGTATTTAATTTTGACTTAATAGAAAAAAAGTTTAGGCTATTTTGAATTCAAGATATATGTATGGAGGAGGGAACTGCCATGTTTCTTATTCATTATTCTGTAGGCATGCCCGACCTATCCTTATTCAGCAAGCTGAGGTAAATATTGTTTTGTATTCTATGACTCCTTTATTTTCATGCAAATAAATTATAATGCATTTTGGCTATAAATGACAGGCAATGGGCTGGCTATGAGCAACGTGAGCAAGCATTAATATTTAACAATGTTTATATTTTAATATTTTACAATATATATGTATTGTATTTTGAGCATCTATCTCACAGACTTTACAGCTTCAGCTCTCATGAAGTAAACATACAGTAACGTGTGAAGTGAACACGCACTAACATTTGATCTGCTGTTTCTTGCTTATTTTCTGCCTTTAATATCAGACTGGTTGTCCCTCAGCTGTGCTCCAACAAATTAAACAGGTTTCATTAAAAGCTAAAGAGTCATGATGTCTTTTGGTGTTACAGTGTATCAGACCTGTACTGTATTAGGCCCATTCTGATGTCCTGGCGCAGGGATTAACTCGAGTGAGTAATCTCATATGGCACCATATGCAGCATCATTCGGTGTCTACTCTGAATCTCCTCTGATTTAACAGATTTATCAATTGGTTAGATTAGATTAGATTATATTCAACTTTATTGTCATTACACATGTAAATACAGGGTAACAAAATGCCATTTAGCATATTATCAGAAGTGCAAAGAGCAGCAAGTGCAGAATATACAGTATGGGTATATAAAGTATGTATAGTAAGAGCAGTATGTACAGTGATGTACAATGAGAGCAGTAAATAGTAGATGCGTTAATAGTAAGATGGGAGGGGTACTTGCGTATGTGCTACACTGTACAGTAATGCAGAATATACAGTGAATACTTCACATATGTGTTATATATATATTTATACTGTGTTATGTATATTTATACTGTGTTTACACACACACACACACACATATATATATATATATATATATATATATATATACACACACACACACATACATACCTTAGTGAAGGTATGTATACCTGGAAGTGGGCAGATATACAGAGTGCAATGAAAAGTGAAGTGTCTATGGGGTGAAGAAGAGGACTAAAAAGGGGAATGGGGGTATCATTTGGAGACAGAGTTTAGTAGGGAGACGGCTGTTGGGAAAAAGCTGTTGCTAAGCCTGCTGGTTTTAGACAGGCTCCTGTAGCACCTTCTGGAAGGAAGGAGCTGGAACAGTTTATTGGTTGGGTGAGAGTGCTTAAAAATGCTATACGTCCACCGTAGACATCTCTTCCTGTAGACAACCTCAATGGCAGGAAGTGCAGTCCCTGTAATGCTTTGGGCAGTTTTCACCACCCGCTGCAGTGTGTCGCGGTCAGTGACAGAGCATGTCAGACTGTGACATGGTTAGTCCGGATGCTCTCAATCGCACAGTGGTAGAAGTTGGCCATGATGTAAGCAGATAAATTATCCTTCTTCAGTTTCCTCAAGAAGAAGAGGCAGGATGGGCCTTCTTAATTAGGCTGGTGGTGTTGACTGTCCAGAAATAGTTCTCTGAGATGTGGGACCCCAGAAACTTGAAGCAGGAGACGTGTTCTACCTCCATTCCATTGATATGGATGGGGTTGTGTGTTTTTCCCTTGTCCTTCCTGAAGTATGATCTCCTTAGTTTTGCTGGTGTTAAGGGATAGGTTATTGTCAGTGCTTAACTTTAGCCCTGTAGTCAGACTCATCATTGTTCCTTGAGTCCAATCAACGTGGTGTCATCTGCAAGCTTTATGATGGAACTGGATCCATACACAGGCCTGCAGTCACAGGTCAAGAGGGAGAAGTGGTGCTCCTATGCTGACTGTGAATTGCTGTTGCAGACTGACACTCACAGGCCCCTTTCAAATTCTATGGCCCCTCCTCTTTCAGTGTCTACTTTGGCTTGACCTTGTTAGAAAGGTCATTGGGTCAAGAAAAAGTATGAATTTATAAGGACGGAATACAAGACCCGGAGAATCTCAGTCCACCTACGCTTACTGGAAGGCAGGTGTTATTGATCATTGTCAAGCTGATTGATCAGTGTTTCATAATGTAAGGGAGTGTAGGGCATATCTTGGTTACAGTGCACCATCAGTGTAGTCTACACTACGCTAAAAGAGGTCTAAAAGAAAGCATTGAGGTACCTTTATTTACCAATTTAGAGAATCCAAGTGGTCCTTCCATTATATGGTCATTCAAATAGAAACTTAGAAGCTTTCCAGCTAGATGCAGTCCTTAATAAGTTGGACAATGATGTCAGAGCCTTGATGTTTTGTTTGTTTGTTTGTTTTTAATCCTGTTCAACGTAAACGGCCTTTGTTAATCACACCTCATGTTTTCTGTGATGTAAAAAGTGGCATTGCCTGTTGAGCTGATCTAAGTCCAAACTGTTGCTGTTACAAAGATCGTTTATAACCGTCTCTGGTCCAACCGCCTGTTGCCAGGTTAAATTTCAGACACACAAATTTGAAAAAATTATTGAGCCCCAAAGAACAATTTCTGATGGTCAAAAAACGTGTTATATAATACCTTTATATTTTCAATCCTGGTTAAAGCTGCTAAAGGCTGAACAGAACTGTACCTTTCACTGTGGTCTCAACTTTTTACCCAGAAAGCAATGAGAATCAAGCACACTGGCAATTTAGTGTTTTTAAAACACATTACATGTAGCTGATAGTAGTATAGGGGAGTAACATTGAAACAGAAGAACAATCTAAAGAAAAACCTGCACATGGACTGAATGGCTTTAGTACCTTGGCTCCAGATGTTACCATGCAAACCAAACATCATGAAAAGACTCCACTGAAATTAGGCTATACCATACGATCACTTACCTCTTGAGTTTTTATTCTCTCCCAGTTACTGTAACAACCAGATCATAGTCTGCCCTCTACAGACAGGGAAAGGAATTGACACAGTGTGTCAGTCGTCTCTGGCAGGTGGAGGTGTTTCTGAACACACACAAAACCTATTTCTATGTGTAACTTCGACGAGCTCAATTTATGATATGTGTAATGTCTTATATTACTTTGAGGTTTCAGGTAAGAGCTAAACATTGTATCACACAAGTCTTGCCATTTGATCATAGAATGTATTTCTAAAACTTCCATCCTACTTAGCATACAGTGGGTTATAGTTTACGGTAATAGTATCTTATTCAAAGGAAGCAAGCAGTGGTTGGTAAATTTCACATGAGATTGAATAAAAAATGTGTGTGTGTGTGTGTGTGTGTGTGTTAATGCGTGCACATCTGAGAGAGAAAGAAAGTGTGTATGTGTGTGTGTGTGTGTGTGTGTCTAGTTGTCTGTCTGTCTGTCTGCTTGTGAGTGAGAGAGAGAGACAGAAGGAGAGAGAGATAATAAAGGAAAAGCAGGATGTGTGTTTGAGAAGAATGGGGGTGGAGTGTGTGTTTGTGTGTGTGTGTGTGTGTGTGTGTGTGTGTGCGCGCGCATGTATGTATGTGTTTGTAAGAGAAGGAGTGGCAGGATGCCTGTGGAAGAGGGGGAGGGGTGAATATGTGTGTGTGTGTGTGTGTATATAAATGTATGTGTGTGTGAGAGAGTGTATGCGTGTGTGTGCATGCGCGCGCACGCGCGTGTTTGCTTCTTTGCCTGTGTGTGCTCCTTTGTGTGTGTGTGTGCCTGTGTGTTAGAGACAGAGAATGTGTGTATGTGTGCGTCAGCCAGGATGTGTGCTTGTGTGTGTGTGTGTGTGTGTGTGTGTGTGTGAGCGTGTGTGAAAGAGAGAGAAAAAATGGGAGGGAGGGAGGGGGAGGGGTGTGTGGTGTGTGAGAGCTGTGTGTGTGAGAGAGAGAGGCGAGAGAGGGGGAATGTGTGTGTGGTGTGTGTGTTTGTGTGTGTGTGTGTGTGTGTGTGTGTGAGTGTGTGTGTGTGTGAGTGAGTGAGTGAGTGTGTGTGTGCGCGCGCGTGCGTAGGAGGGAGAATCTGTGTGGCTGTGTGAGAGCTGGATAATGTGTGTGTGTGTCTGTGTGTGTGTGTGTGTGTGTGTGTGTGTGTGTGTGTGTGTCTGAAAGTAATTTAGAAGGAGGGCTGTGTATGCAGCAGTTTTTGCATTGCATTTGTGTGTGAGAGAAAGAAGGCCATGAATAGCTTATAGTTCAGCGAAATCAAAGTGAAGGAGAAAAATATGTCTATGGATAGAATAACGGATGTATGTTTAATCTGGTGTGTGTGTGTGTGTGTGTGTGTGTGTTGTGTGAGGTTATCACAGTGACAGTTTCTGGTATCTGTCTATGCATCTGTCTCCCTTTTTCACTGTCTTTATGCCTGTCAGTCTCTCTAGAAAATAATTCTACTAAACAATGTATGGATATATTGTGGTTATATATTTGTGGTGAACCCTAAACATAAAGATTTTCGAATAGTAACTAATAACAAAAAGAATGAAAAAGTTAGAGGGCTTGGGTATCTCAGAGACAGGCAGAGGGAGAGAGAGAGAGACAGAGGGAGAGAGAGAGAGAGTAGTCTGAGCACGATCCTGTGTGCATTTACGTGTGTGTGTGTGTTCTCGTGGCCGTGCGCGAATGCGCGCTGGTGTGTGTGCGTGTGTATGGGCGAGAACGATAG
>JAGFZM010002035.1:2159-15407 GCA_017657215.1 Limnothrissa miodon | reverse complement strand
GAACAAAGTTTTTGGATTTACAGACTTGTGCCCCTCCTTCTTCCTGGTCCTCCCCCCACCCCCCTCCTCCCACCTTCCCGACTATTCAGCACATTAATCAGCACTCCTCCTTATGCAATTTTTAGCATTGTGGGCTTCAGAAGGGCTTCATCTCGCTCTATAAATGTCTCGGAATGCATGAGCTCTGTCTCTATTAAAAATATGAGTTACGTCTCAACTCCTATCAAATATTTGTGGCTTTTTTTTTTTCTGTCTGACTCTCAGGTTACATTGGTGTGACCCAGTGGGAGTATAGTGCCAGTGTGTAGCTGTAGTACTCTACACCTTCAGTCCAACTTCTGAGTTTGAACTGAGAGAGTTATAGTGTGATATTGTGTGAGTGTAAGAGCTTTATAGAGTGTTCAATTGATCTCAATTCTCATAAACTTTTGGTCCTCATAGTGCAGCTGCTGACTGTGAGTTTTTGCAGCAGTCCTCGAGGTGCTTGTTATGGTGAACGAGATCCAAGGCAGTGTCTGATGAAGATGATTAACCTAATTGTGTTACTACGGATCCTCTGCTTTAATCAAATTCTGCGGAGCTGCCCTCTGATGCACCGGATTATTGTGCTGTGCTTCACACATTTGTTTTTAAGTGGATATTATTGGATGTGGTCATACAAAACATGCAATAGTGCCTGTTGCAGTTCTTAAAAATAGCTTGTGACATCAGTGGACAATGCATCATGGGATTTCATGGTATAGCAAAGGTGACAGGTAGTTCAGGTTACAACCACTGTATAGTCTTGCACTAGTGCATTAGTGGAAACATCTGTACTTTTTATGGAGTGTGTGGAAATGTATGAATGCTACAGACATGTCCCAGTGCAATCCCAACTGGCAAGGCCTAATAGATATTGTTAATGTAATAACGGCATTTTGTCCCAATCACATCCCAGCTTAAGATGTCAGTTATGGCTGTTACATACATACATACATACATACATACCCACTCACACGCATACATACACATATGCACTAAGACATAATGAACAAATGTTGAGAGTGACACAACCATGTAGAGACAAGTACAGGCCTTTTCACAGCATAACACCTTTGAGTACCTTTGAGTCGCACAAATCACAGATCGCTCAAAAGACTTTAAAGGAAAATGAAAAGGTCTTGTCCTTGAGCGTTTTCACATATGTTTTACTGTGTGTGTGTGTGTGTGTGTGTGTGTGACTCCACAGTGAAATGAAAGGGATGATGAGTGCCTTTGACACACAGGGGAAACAAAGGCCACACCAACAGAAAGTGTCCACTCTTCTGCATACACCAGTTCACACAGCCTCACAGTTCCCTGAAGACGAGGTGACTTTTGCAGATATGGACACACACATGCGCGCACACACACACACACACACACGCATGCAGACACAAACAAACAAACCCATTTATGTCCCTCAGTGAATATCCTTCCAACATACAGTTTTTGGATGGCCATTTTCCAGGGACGTGTGTTTGACATGCTGAGAAATATCATCTGTGGCAATCTAAGTGGCAGGGTGCGATGAGGCCAATGGAGAGTGGCTGTACTGACAGTCCTAAAAGCGAGTGGCGACAGCACCCCTGCCGTCATTTCTAAAGTCCATTTCCCGGCTGCTGGATTGCCTCTCACACTGAATGGGCCCTGCAGAATGGCTATGAGCCTAGTAGTTTAGGAGCTGACAGTGTGCTAGCTAATGACAGAGTGGAACAACCCCCTTGAAGCAAAAGAGTTTTACTTGACAGCAATCGAGCTGCAGATGTCTATGGAGTGGGGGGTGGGGAGTAGAATCGATAGATGTCATTGGTTCAGCATGACAACTGGCGCTGCAAGCTAGAAAGATGAGACTAACTCCCTTGAATAACAACAAAATAGAACAAAACCAATTCCAAGTGCAATAGCCTCTGTGTGTGGAGTCAGTTTAAAGCCTCTATGTGTAGGATTTATCTTCTATTCATCTTCGTCTTTTATCAAAAATATATTTTTTATTTAAAAAATATAATGTAAAACGATGGTAATTACCTCCATGAATAAATTGTAGTGTTCCGGTAAACTTGGTAATTTCCATTTATATATAGATATGGCTGGGGACCAAAGAAGAATATCCATTTTGCGCCGCCATTTTCAAAAGTACGGGTTCTTGTAGGGGAGAGCAGTATCGTATATTCAGCTCCGCCTTTCGCGTTTCCGCTCAGAGACTGAGTAGCAGAAACTGAGGTAAGAGCGAGCGAGCGAGCGTTCGGCCTCCGTAGCAAGAAATTAGGATGGTGGGAAGGGGAGGGCTAATACATTTTATTCAAACGTATGCATTATACCACTTCGCCGAAAGATGGGGAATTCTGATACGATCCTACACATAGAGGCTTTAAGGATCCTTTGGGTTCAGGAAGAAGTTTAACCCTGCAAATCTTTTTGGAGGGAAAGATTGCACTAATCTTGGGAGCACAGAAGACTAGATGAGGGTAACAGAGCAGAAAGGATCAGCCTTTGGTGGGCTGAATAGATTTAGGATGTCTGTGCAAGGCGTTTAAGACCCCACAGTATGTGGTGGGAATGGATTAATCCCATACAACCTGTCTCAGAGGGAACAAACACAGCGCCTGCCAATTGCCTTCATAGACAGTTGGACTCTAAAGTGAACAAGTCTCAGAGCCAGAGACTCCTCACCTCCAATGGAATTGAAGCATAACACACTGAGGATGAGTTAATCAATTCTCTAATCATAAACTGGATATGCGTTAAAGAATATTGGATAAAATAGACAGTTATTCTTAGCTAAATCTGGCATGCCACTAACTTGCCATATCAAACATATCTACAAAAGATGAGACATTACAAATGTTATGATCCATGCATAAAACGTCTCCTTTCACAAACAATAGCTAGGGGCTCGGAGCATTATTTATTTATTTAGGTATTATTTACTTATGGTTATGATGTGTTTTTAACGGTTTGTTTGCTAGATGAATGGCTCAGTGATTTAATTATACACATGCCAGTTTCCAGAATAATCCATGACATTCCGGGGACCCCTTTATTGTTTATCCTGTTCTCTTTATCTTTTCGCTGACAGTCATTTAAACAGTGGGAGAGGAAGCGTGAAGCTCCCATAGTTATCATTCCAGCTTCTCCCCCTCTACTGAGGCCAATGCATTGTGCTGCGCTGTCAACCACACGTTCAAAGATCATAACAAGTATAAAAGGTCACAAAATAATAGAGCCGATTCAATATTTATCAGTGAATATATCAGCATATATCAGCACCACTCTGCATGACATCACTCTTGATTTTGGCTGTGACTCTTTTTTTCACTTTTTGAAGAACACTTTGATTGCTCAGTTTGTGCCCAATGCATGTGGACTCAATGACAAGTCTCTCTCTCTCTTTCTCTCTCCTTCTTTTTCTTATTTTTCTAAACACAAACACTCATGCACACATACACACACTTTCAAAGACTCAGGAAAACATACATCAATCAGACCAGTGTAGAGATTGGGCACATGCATGAACAGTGCAATACTCCATCTGCGAGTCTCCATCTCAATCTCTTCCTCTCTCTGTACAGTACCTCTTCCTTCCTTAGTCCCTCTGTATGTTTTTCTGCTCCGTTTCATCTCCCTCAGAGCCTCCCTCTGTGTGTGTGTGTGTGTGTGTGTGTGTGTGTAGAAAAAGCTAGCTCAGCAGGGGTGGTGGAGGTGGTGGTGAGCGGGCCCATTTGTGAATCACGCCCACTCAAGCAGCGCGCCAAGATCAAAGGTCTCTCGTCTCCGTCTGCCACGGCCCAGTCGGATCGCCGCGCCGTCTTGCGTCGGGGAGGGAGGGAGGGTTAGGGGTGTCGTGCGCAGCAGGACGGATAATTGTGTGTTTTTAATTTGATGCTCAGTGTTTTTACAAGCAGAGTCAGGGAAAGATCAACATGGAAAGGGGTAGAAGGGGGGAGAGAGAGAAAGGGAGAAGGAGAATGAATGAGAGAGAGAGAGCGAGAGCAAATTGAATTGTCAGGCTCCTGTCAAAAGCATGCAGCACAAAGTGACATTTTGAAGGATGGGGCTAATGGCCGTCTACAAAAAGATGTCTATGCACATCACGCACACGCACGCACACACACGCACACACAAACACACAAACACACACAAACACACACAAAGGCACAGGCATACATAACACACACAAGTAAACATAATAATGTATGTGACAGTAAGCCTAATAAAAGAGCAAATCATGTCACCTGCTCTCTGAACTGCAAAAAGTACAATCAGAGCTGCAGCTGTGCATCTCCCCTGAGGAAACTACAGTTATATTAAAACTATTTACACTCTTGCTTTATGTTCTGGTTTTATCTTCCTAAAACTCTCTAATGATAAAATATACTATTACATTTAATTTAACATCTTTTTCGATATAAAAGAAAAATAAGTCTTTTGTAGAAGTAATACTTTCCTCTAGGTTGTGTCCACCCCATCATACACCTGCTGTATCTTCATATCACACTCAGCTAAAGAGACTTTTTGTGTGTGGTTTACAAGGGGCCGTAAGTCACCCTGTGTCTTGCTTTCTTGAAATGATTGGGATTCTGAACGCAGTCATTTGCTTTCTGGCTTTCGGTCCAAACACCCTGCTGCACCCTTTCAAGCCTTAATGGGCTCAGGTTGACACAGAACACATCACCATGGTTACAAAACCCACCCAGCAGTCCAGAAGTTTTCCTAGAGACAGACACCTACACTAAAACATGCATATGAAATATTGATTGCATCCATTTCCAGGGACAGGAGAATCTGAGACAGTGTTCAGTGCAGTAAATGGATGCGGTGAACGCTGATGACTAGAAAGATACATTAGGAGCCATTTCCATGTTCCCCATTGATGACTTCTGCACTCGTCTAAAGCGGCTCATTAGCAGAGATGTTCGCTTGGGACCAAAAGCAGAATCTGACTGTTTCTTTTGGTCGTAGCCTTTTGTGAGAATAAATGAATCTAGAAACTTCTCCCTCCCAGATGTTCAGACATTTCTGTTTAGTTCTGCTGCAGTTAAACGAATGCATCTGCAGAATGCTCGTGTCATTAGGAAGCTCATTCTCTTTATATGCCATCTAATCTGTGAAACGAACAGTTGGGTTAAGGAAGTGGTTTTAGCACAAAGCACAGCAGCACGTGTGCTATCATGTCATTACCAAATGACAGCCGAAAGGCTGCTGACTGTGTCTGGGATGCTCCTCTCTTTATCAAGAGGCTTTCATCATTCTCTACCTCCAGGCCTCTTTCTGTCCCCATACCCAGGCTGCATACGACCAGTAGTGTCTGTTTATCTGGCTTTTTATACAGGGCTTATACAGGGCTTGCATCTATCTGTGTCTGTGTGTCTCTCTCTCTTTCTTTCTTTTTTGGCATCCCCCGCATCGATCTCTCTTCTTCTCTTTGTTTTTTTGTCCTCCTCCCCTCAGGGCGAGTGCTCGCAGCGCTGCTTCAACATCTTCGTGCTGGAGACGGTGTGCGTGGGCTGGTTCTCGCTGGAGTTCCTGCTGCGCTTCATCCAGACGCAGAGCAAGTGCGCCTTCCTGCGGACGCCGCTCAACGTCATCGACGTGGTGGCCATCCTGCCCTACTACATCACGCTCATCGTGGACGCGCTGTCTCCGGAGGGCCAGAACGGCGAGCGGCCCGCGGGCTCGGGGAACAACTACCTGGAGAAGGTGGGCCTGGTGCTGCGGGTGCTGCGAGCGCTGCGCATCTTCTATGTGATGCGCCTGGCGCGCCACTCGCTGGGCCTGCAGACGCTGGGGCTGACGGTGCAACGGTGCACGCGCGAGTTCGGCCTGCTGCTGCTCTTCCTCTGCGTTGCCATGGCGCTCTTCTCGCCGCTGGTCTTCCTGGCCGAGAGCGAGATGGGTGCCAAGCAGGAGTTCACCAGCATCCCTGGCAGCTACTGGTGGGCCGTCATCTCCATGACGACGGTGGGCTACGGCGACATGGTGCCGCGCTCCATTCCCGGCCAGGTGGTGGCGCTCAGCAGCATCCTGAGCGGCATTCTCCTCATGGCGTTCCCCGTCACCTCCATCTTCCACACCTTCTCCCGCTCCTACCTGGAGCTGAAGGAGGAGCAGAGTCGGGCGGCGAGGCAGCGGCCAGACGCGCACGACAGCACCAAGTCGCAGAACAGCGAGGACTCGCAGGACACTGACAACTCCTACCCCATGACCACCGCCGCCGCTGCTCACGCCTCGGTGGCCGCGCTTCACCGCCGCTCCATCGCTGTCATGGCAACACAGAGGTCAGATGAGGCCAGAAGACCAGACAAGACCTAAACAGGGAGGAAGAAGTGTGGTTGTGGTTGTCCCCTTGCTCAAACAAACAAACTGCAGTGATTTATTAGATGGGTTTTGTTTTTTTGGGGGGAGTTTTGGAGTTTCTTGGAGCTGGAGTATAGCTTAGCGAATATTCCAACACTGTCGTTGTGAGCAACTTTAAGAGCAACAAATGAATTCTTAAATGGCTGCAGTCGAGAACCACAGTTGTGTTTTGTTTGGGCTACTGAGACACTGATCGATGGTCAACACATGATCCCTGCTGCAAGCTTTTTACTGGTGTTTGGGCCACACTGAAGTCATTTTGTGGAAGCCATGCTCCTTCTTCTCTTGTTTGGGCGAACCACTGAAAGAGAAAGAGCAGGGTGCTAAATCACCTTGTGGCTTTTAAGCCAGTTTTTTTTATCAACAGGAAATGAGGCAGAATATTGTCCGGTTTCTGGTTATTTTTTAAGCAGAGTATTTCTATTCCTATTGCAAAAATCCTTTAAACTGATGAGGGCTTGTCACATGAGAGACTGGGCCATCCAGTGCTCTTACAAGTATCTGAGGAGTTTGCCACTATGTCTGGTCCACGCTGGCTGCATTGCAAGTGCACTTGGACTGTGAGCTTTGGGCAGCGGATTGGAGAAAACTGCAATTGTGAAAGTCTATTTCTCTCTGGGAAAACAAGGAACTCTCTGCGTGTACCATTTGTCATCCCAATAGCGCACTTACCTTTCTGTTTATGCACAGCTGCACTGTTTTAATATGGACCCAGTTCCAACCCACGTTCTTGTATGGCTTGCTTCTAGACACCTTAGACTCAGGATTTGCTGGTTTCAATAAACACGATAAAGCATAAAATCACAGCACTTTGTTTTTACTTACATTACTCTGCCCATGTCCAGTGAACAAACAGCCGTAGGCTATCTCATTATATGCCATGGTCTTCAGATTCCGTTATTGTTATTGTTCCATTTTTAGACACCTCATTAGGTACAAAATATGCAGTGGGTATGTCCATGATGGCCAGATCAAACATACTTAATTTATGTATTCCGCACCAGGGACAACAAGGTTACATATTTAGTTTATATGCATCCGATTTAAATTTATTTAGTTATACAAAAATTTGAAAATATTCCTCATCCATAAAAAAGGGGTCCTTGTATTTATACAGCACGCAAAAGAGTACCAGCATAAATATGAATACATCAGAATTTTTATTATTATCTATAAGCAATTATTACGGATGACCACTGAACAATGTTGGCATGCATGACTCTTGACATCATTATTGGACCAGTACAATGGGCGCAATTCTGCCTAAAGACCAAAGGTCTATAATGAATGTCCTGTAAATAAAGAGCTTCAAAGAGTTGAAAGAATTCTGGGGCGCGTAGCAGACCTTGTTCCAGTGGTGTCCAACAACCAGATCTGCCTGTTTGGTCTATTTAAAGCTCTGTAGGCGCACAGAATAAAGCATACATGGGACTCGCAAAGCAAACATAGGCACGCTCAGTGAACACACACACTTTCTCCGACTCTCTTACTAGGCCTTAAGTGCAGGAATATAATACACAATTACACAATTTTTTTTCAAACTCACATCCATAAAAATACATAGATATGTTCTTTATGATAAAGTAAATATCCTAATCCAAACACAGTGCTTATTATTGTGAGGTTTGTGAGATTGTATATTGTTAGAGAATTACTAAAGACATTCCAACTGTGAAATGTTATGTTCTCGGCCAATGGCATGAGGCCAATTAGCCAGTCATTTAAATAGCCATGATTCACAAGCGGACAGTTCAGTAATTAAGCGTCTAATGAACCTCAGTACCATCTCAGGTTCTCAGAGTCTGCCCTCACAGGATGTGCAGGAGGGCGCTTCTTGCTCTCACCTGACTTCACCGTGGGCACCACAGATGAACTGACAGCGCAGTAATCAATGGTTGAGCTTTCTAGTTTCTCCTGCATGTTTGTCATTAGTGTGATGCCTTCTTAAGCAAGCTGAGTGCAGTCTGATTATACCTCACCCATCAAACTCCACCATTTTTTATCATTTGTCTTGCTTTTGTGAACAGTGCTTTTCTTAGCCATCCAGGGGGATGATTTTAGTCATAATGAAGCTCATTTATAATCAGACAACCAATAAAAGGAAGACATTTGTGAGAACATGAGCCCTGACAGTTCTGACTCAGACGAGATGTCCAAATCCTCTAGCCTTTGAGTTAGCTTTTGTCTTGACATTGTCTTTTGTCTAGACAATGCAAGTCCTCACATGCCATGCTGATCAGTCTTCTATTATTGATCAATGAACATTATTTTGTTAAGGTATTATGAAGTTATCAGAAATCACATATTTGACCAAAACTATGCATCCTCTTCAATCAGGCAGCCATAGGACAGGTTTTTAGTGTCAAAAACAAACCACCACCATACTCTATTGAGTTAATCCTCTATTAAGTTAATTAATGGTCATCAGGCTGTCTGACATTTTAACACACTGTGCAGAATGCCCATGTACAGTAAAACATGTATGTAGAGTAAATCTGTAGTTAGGCCTATAGTTACAGCCACATTTTTAAATGTAATTGCATATGTGTATATCATTTGTTGTTAATGCACTTGTTCTACCATCAAAGGTCTTACTTCCTCAAAGCAAATACTACTACTTTATTTAGTTTGTACACTACATGAAAAAAAAACATTAAGCAAAGAGGAGATTTGATGTCCCCATCAACAATCAGGTATTGCATACCATTTTATTCAGGGTAAAAATGATTTCCATGGGATTTGTGTGTCAAAACAATCCTAAACATAAACTAATAGGTAACATCTCAGAGCTCCCAGTGTGCCTATGCCAACCCTAAGAGCCTTCGGTCTGAACAAAACAACTCACACATCCACAAGCTTACACAGAATGGTTCTTTTTTTAATGACTGGATTCCATATCGCATAAAGTGTCATATAGTTACATATGGCAGCTATTCACAGGCCATCTGGCAAAAGGAATGTACATTTGGAAAGATTCAAACAATATTAAAAAAAGAAACAATTTAAAAACATGAAACAGAAAGAGGTTTTGGTAACCTATGTTTGATGAGGTTTGTAAATGAATCATGACAACATGAGCACATTTCTTTTTATCCCCCGTTTTTCCCACATTTCTTTTTTCCCCTGTCCCTCTGTACTGTGTTTAAAGCAATAGAAAGCAAACCCACTGATTGGTCTGCACAATTCAGAGACTTATCTCAACATGTAAACTTTAAGGCCTTTTATATGTCATGGAGTACTTTTTTTCTGGCATGGTTGAACACCAGTTGTTACATTTGAAATATACCCACAATCTACCTATCTCACAAACTAACTTAACAATACAAAAATAAGACAAGAAAAACATATTTGTTATAGCGGAACAAATAGGAATGTTAACTCTGCTAGTAGATACCACTGAGTGAACCAATCAGGACAGTTGGACGTTTGGCAGCAAAGATGTCTAGTTCATCTACTTCCTTCCACAACGTTACTGGGGTGCCAGGAATCCAAAGTAACACCATCATGTGGGGCTAGAAGATCAGCAGGGAAAACTCACTAGGCAATGTTCCGTTGGGGCCACCCCAACTTACATTAACTCAGTGTACAGCTCAGCAAATACTGACTCTTCAATACAAGCAAAGGTAACAGAGAAGTGCCCCTTAGCTCACCATTTGATTCAAGCTTTTGCCTATGGAACTATAATCTGAGACCAATCTCCATGTAGCTCAGGCTAGCACTGCCCACCTGTACCTGATTGATTGGGGGCTGAAAAGAGCTAATGATCGGCCCAATTGGCCAATCAAAGGCGGACACAAGGGACTTTTTTGGCTCATTGCCGAGTTGATTGTTTCTTGCGAGTTCGACTCACAATGAAACTAAAAATCAGGGACCCACAATATGACACTAGGAAACATTTCATCCTTACACTATATCCATGCTACCAAGCTGAAGCCTTGGCTCAATGAGATGACTGTGCTAACGGTGCTGGAAAACTGGGATTTGGAGATCAACTTCAGGTAGAACAATGGCAAAGAAAAATGGGTCAGAGTAAAAAAAAAAAAGTACCCATTCACAGTACAATAGAAATACTTGCACCACACCAACTTCAGTAATAACTTGACAGATGAATAAAAAAATAGTTTAACAATAAAAAAATAACAAAACATAAAAAATAAATCACAAATATATGTACTGTACACCCCCTGTGTGCATCCATTACACTTGACCATGCAATGTTGAAATGCATTTGTATTGTGGTACCCAACCTTCATGATTGAGGTAACTGACAGAATGAGCCCATTCGCAATGCCTTAGAATCCACTGCTAGGGATTGTCTTTTGTCTGAACGTGGATCAGGAGGATTCCTGCCGGCGACCACTGACAGCATTTCCACTAAACATGATTTCACACTCACAACTTACAGAACTCCCTGAAAGTGCTCCGCTTCTAGCAGAAAGCAACCACCCCATCAAATGCAGACAACACACACACACACACGCAAGTTCTGTCACACAGAGCTCCAAGACGACAAAGCAGACTTCGTGATAACATGTCCACTGAAGGCTTGAGGAGTGCAAGTGTGAGTGGATGTCGCTGTGGGTGTGAGTGTGAGAGACTTAGCAGCAGCTTCATCTACTATGACCATTGCAATGATAAGCAGCTCATTGCTGTGTTCTGTGCTATATATTTGTGTGTGGGTGGGTTGGGGAGTTGATTTGTTGCTCTCATGCAGCATTGACCAAGCAGCCAAATCCTCACCTGATAATAAACAAAGGTGAGCCTCACCCGGCACACACGCCATCTTTGTGCACTAAATCCAACCCACATCCACATGTATTTACACACTGACAACAACAATGCAATCACACACACAAAGACAACCTCAGCAACAGGTGTCTGGCCTGTCCAAGGACTGATGAAACAGGCCTAGGGCCCTATAAAGTCTTTATACCCGTACTGTGCAAAAGCCAATTCTTCTCTGGCAATGCCATCTTCTGTTCTGCTTTTGCCTTATGGGGGAGAGGGCATGTGTGGAGGCCCATCATGCAGACACTGGTGTGGCTTGGGCTCATGCCCTTAGCATTGTGTATATGTATACATATTTAAAAAAAACAAAAAAGAACTAGTCTAAAAGCGACATCATCACAACAATCTCCATACATTCATTGAAGCTTGAATGAGCTAGTGGAGAAACATTACATTTCATTCTCAGAGAGAAGGAGAGAGGTCCAGCCCTTTTTTTATTTGGGAAAAGAAATGTCCGTAAGGCAACAGTGTCCATGCAACAATCATCGTTTTTGGCCCAGGTGTCCTGAGGGAACATCCCAGAATGCAACACTCTCCAGCCCGCATGTGCAGTGCAGTTGACAGAGAGACAGAGATTGTATGCATGCACCGGTTATTATGACTTTACATTAGGAGAGAGAGACCATCCATTGCACAGTACACAATGCAGAAGTATTGAAGTGGCGACCTCTCTTACTACACTGCAACATATCCAGAGCTCCTTAAAAACAATTGTGTTCCTTCACAAAAAAATAAATAATTACCCCCCACCCCCCCTCCAAAAAAAAAAATGTAACCAGAGTTCAAGAGGTCATCATTTGTGTGGCAGTTCTCTTGACCTTTGTCTCAGCATGAATTTCTGTGTGTGTATGTGTGTGTGTATGTGTGTGTGTATGTGTGTCTGTGTGTAGGCATGCAAGCCAGATGCCCTCTAAGAGTACTTTGGCGCTTGTGGTGTTTGTTCAAGTGGGTGTGTGTGTGTGTGTGTGTGTGTGTGGCGAGAGAGATGCGGTCTCACAGAGCCTTGGCACTGGTGGTGTGTGTGGTGTGGGAGACGGGTTTCTGTGGGTAGCGGCTGTAGTGGTACACCTGGAAGAGGATGGCCACATCCACACACACCTGCAGCAGGCCGCAAATCCAGAACTGCACGGGGGCCTCCGTCAGCAGGAAGTAGCCAGTCTTAAAGGTGTCCCCACTCGTCCACATCAACACCATCTTAATGCTGCACCACAGACACACAGAGACAGAGACAGACACAGGGACATCAGGGGGATGCATGACTGCAACTATATTTCTGGACATAACAGTGGTTGTGAATTGGAAAGAGGATGAACACACAGGAACAGAGAGATCCTTCTTGGGAGACCCATTTGCCTGGCTGATGCATCTGCTAATTGATTATTATGTTTTCTGATTTTAAATATATCTCTTATTTAGGCCAACAGGATTCATACTATGTAGGACATTTTCTTGTCTCTTTCTTTGTTCTCATTCCTTTCTTAGCATTATCTCTCTTACAATTTACAGATTTACTGGTTATCTTAAAATCTGCAAAGAAAAAGTAATCAAATAAAGAAAACTTGATTATATGTTTTCAAAGTGTATAAATCCCAAATGTAAAAATAATATACCTTTATCTACATAGGTAAAAAACCTACATAAAAATATGTTTTAGAAAGTCCAGTAGTGTAAGCATTACTATTTGATTACCATACGGTATATTGCAAGTCCAGTGCATTAGCAGTCAGCACTTTTTTCAAGTGGAGTGACAGGCACATTCAGGCCTTTATGGAACCAACTTGACAACCCTGGAGTTAAATATGGACTCTAACAAGACACGTGAGGGACAAAATGGCAGCTTCTCTCCTTCTAGAGTGGAAAAACAACCCCCCAGGAGACACCAAAGTGGAGGGGAGAGAAAAAAGAAAAAAAAAAGTGTAGTGGCTCTTGATGTTGGCGCGGAGGGCAAGGAAAGTACCTGTGCTTTGTCAGGATGTGCCAGTCGGGGGGCACTTGAAAAAAGTGGCCTCTGAAAGGCACTAATGAGGTGCGCAGTGTCAAGAGCCCTGACAGCATAGAGAGGGAGGGTGGGAGGGGGACAGAGAG
>JAGFZM010002034.1:194495-229751 GCA_017657215.1 Limnothrissa miodon | reverse complement strand
TCAGTGCTGTAAGTAGGACATCATTCATAACATGGTGTTACAAACAGTATCTGATACGAGTGTATGGCACTGCAATAAAATTCTCCTCATGCTTATTTCAGGAACAGGAATGGCTTGAAACGATGCTGTGCTGACTGGCATGACATGACGTCTCCAAGTACAAGTGTTAACATGCTGATTAGTGACTGTGACCATTATTCCTATTATTTATTTGGGGAAAATAAAATACTAAAAAATAATACATTTTGTTGTTGTCTTATTGCTTTGACACTAAATATGTATTCTTTTAAATCATTCAATTAGGTGCAAATCAATGGCAATCAAAAGATTATAATAGTTTATTCTAATTCATTTAAAGGCCCACTATGCAACATTTTTCATTGAATTAATCCGTTTCATACTGTTTAGGATGCTAAAATTAGTCATTACACGGTGAACGAACGGTGTAGAATACGCCACCGTGGCCATTAGCGGTAGATACAGCACTTGCAATGTTCAGCAGCGCGGACCGCCTCCAATAGAATGCAGTGCAATACAATGCAATACAGCGGGCTTTAGAGGGAGCTCGTGAGAGAGAAAAACAGAATGTTGCTTGGTGCCGGTTTAAAGGTACTCCAAATATGTTTTCCATGTTAGACAGGGTTCCCACACTTTGGTTAACATCAAATTCAAGTACCTTTCAAGGACTTTCCAGGACCAATTTTCTCAAATTCAAGGACCACACGGGACCTACTGCTACCGCTGAATGTGTTATCAATAACAATTTTAATATTATTTTTAAGTTACATATATACCGACAATACATGGGAATTGCCAACTTCTGTCAGTTGGCTGGAATATGTAGGCTTATCCAACATCCAACTATTATTATCATCATTATTTTTCTCTACCTGACTACCTTTGGTAGGTTTAAGTTTGCTTTGTCATTTAAATAGTTCTTTATCATTTCACTGAAATATCTGCATGGTAGGGGTTTGTTATCTGTCCTCCTCCAGAATTTTCTAAAATGTCCTAAAAAGTCCTTTCCTGCATTCAAGTGAATTTAAAAACAAGTTACAGCTTACTTAACAGAGGTAGACTAAACTAGCGAGACGGCTTCAGAGAACCCGACAACCTGTGAGTGTGTGTGTGCACATACAGTACATGTCTGAATTAGTAAAGTCTGGGCCCTATGGTGCTTCAGTTCGTTTGGTGGCTAATCAGGTAAGAACACAGGCTTTGGTGCAGAGAGTTGGTGGTTCGCTTTTCTACACCTACAAGCACTTAAAGCGCTTTACAACAGATGCCTCTCATTCACCCACATGCATAAAATACTCCGGTACCATCCTGCCACCAGGAGCAATTGGTGTTCAGTAACTTGCTCAAGGATACTTCGATGTGGTCAGATGGAGTGAGGCTCAAACCTGCAACCCTCCAGTTGCCGAACGGCACCTCTACCACCTGCGCCACCATCGCCCCAAATCAATTGTATTGAGCAATTCTGTAAAACAATCTCTGCTTCCTGGACCATGGAATGCAGAATCACAAAACTGGTCTTACACGGCTCACTACAGCTTTGAGCAGGGCGTTATCCTTTCAATTACACGTTAGTTTGCCACCAGCAGTAATTTCAAAGCTACTATATTCCACTAAAATAACTTGAATGCGGATGTCTGGGAAGGGGTTTGATGGCTAAATGGCTCATTATAGGGTGAATAAAGACTCTCTCCGCTGCCCTCAGTACTGCTAAGTGCAGTACCAGTATTATAACCAGTATTATAACCAAGTGAGAGAAACCGAAATGAATGAAACCTTAGTTATACTTTGTCAATCAAAATGGCTGTTTAAAAAAAGATCATTGCTAGTTCCTATTAATCGTTTACAAACATTCACATGGATTGGTAAGATTGTACAATGTTATTATATTTTATAAAAAGAAACAGCTCCATAAGGAGAGGCCTAAATCCCCCTGCAGACACATCTGTGTGGTGGGCTGAGGTGGAGGTGAGGTAAGACACATACAAAAGACATTATTGTTTGTCTTTGTGGACAATGAATGAAGTGAACAGATCTCAAGAACGCTTGCAAAGTGAATAATTACAAGAATGAATAGAATCTCTAAGATGCTGACGTTCCATCATTCTTTCACACACATAAAGAGAGCCGCTGATGCTGTTCTACTCACATTCCGCCATGAGACATCTTGATTGCAGAGCACACATTGTTGAAGGATTTATACGTCTTAATTGCGGCGTGTCTAAAAGCGTCTGCTAAATGCATAAATGTAAATGTAAATGTAAAATATTCGCATCACAGGGAAAATAAATAAGGGCTATGAACCCATTCACCCCTTTGCCTATGTGTATCTCAGTTGAATAACTTCACAGGCATTTTACAACAGGAACAAATTACCTTTATGTGATTCAGCCCTGTGCAACAGTTCCAAAGCCAAGAATAGAGGAATATATGATGTCTATATGGCCACATAGAGATATTACACACAGTATGCTCTCTATCTATGTATAGATATGATGTTTAGGCCTATAGTATGTGTTGAGATTACAAGCACAGTTTAACACGTTTAGCCACTGATCCAGCTAACCTAAAAATATTTTAGCATAACTGTTCCAACAAAGCACAAAACTTGTCAAATAAGGGAATGGCAGCCTACATCTTCGGTCTTCTTCAGAAGAGAAGAGAAAAAGCAACATCTCCACTCAGACAACATTTATGAAACCCTATAAGGCTTTGTTATGGTCTGAGCCTTGAACACAATGTACTACAAGTCACTGATGTGGTACATGAGGTCGAACAAACGCATTGTGTGCCATTATATCTAGACTTAATTTGTGGTTGCGGTCACCTCTCAGCTGTGTGGAGGCGCAAGACTTTCAAAAAAGGTTCTCACACTGGTGGTTTGCCCTCCCCCGTAGCCTAGCATACTGTTTAAAAACAATATGGGGTATGACTTTCCTTGATGGTGCCTCTAAAAAAAGCTAACTTATGTGTCTGTGTGCCTACTGTTTAGTGAAAATGCGGTTTCTTTAAATCCTTAACACTTGGACCGACACTTTGAAACTAACCCTACAGTTTTTCAGTGTTTTTTTTTTTCAACCAACCTTAGGTAGGTTATTACTTGCTTACTGTCAGTGTTCGTCTCTCTTCGCCGCGCTTTAAATCCAGCCATCAGACTTCCAGGCAAGTGACAAAACCCCCATTACAAGCAGAGCAGCTATTGATTTCTAGTGGTCGGGGAATAAAAACGGCCCTGTGACCATCCATCTTCCCATCCCACAAACAGTCCTAGTTGGAGCTGCCCTCCAGCGCGCCAGAGGTAGGAATTAGGGGAGCACTGCCGGGGCTGTGGCCTTCTTTCCCCCTGTAAACCAAAGCCATGTGTTTGTCCTTTCCTGTCTAAGTACCCGTTACTATATGAAACTAGCACTTATCTTGACGGCCGTGCACTCGCAAGTGCGTTCGCTAAACACATGGCATTCCTGCCTCCTTCTTGCACGGCTAAAATCGCCTTTCCTGGCCACTTAAATGCTCATCGCCTCCACTGCGAGTGTCCTTGATGTGTTTGGAAATGTATGTAAACAACTCTGTTTGTAATCTTTGACAGTTTGCTATGTATTCAGCTCATGGTTTTATGGACTGAGTAGGAAAGTGTTGAGAAAAGACACAGCTGGCTCCGAGTTTATATTTTGACAAGGTGCATAAACAGATACACTTGGATGCAGTAAAGAAAATCCAATTAATTAACTTCGAGAGCAATCTAACTGTTTAAAAAAAGAATACAGTTTGAATGCACATTCAGCCAACAATTAAATTAAACAATTAAACAGTGTATGGTTTGTACTTTGTACTGAGCTCTTAGCACTTGCAGCAAATTGCGTTTGTACACAATAGCAATCCCCGCTAGATGGTAGGACCAGTCCATGAAGTTCAGGAGAAGGCCACAAGAGGGCAGATGTGTATAAACAAGTCAATGATGGGATTTCAGTGATGCAAATGGACAAAGGGAGCACTTACTTCCATCGCGAAACTATATTTTGTTCAGACAGAGGAAAGCCTATAGCCCATTGTAGGAAAGCCTATAGCGGCTATTTATAAATCTATAGCTATACATTTATAACTCAGACACGATGGGCTTTACAATGGGCTCAATGTAAAACCCATCGTGTCTGAGTTATAAATGTTTATGCAGGGTTTTAAATTAAAGATTTAAGGTAAGCTTATGGAAATTGCAGAATTTGTTGACTGAAATGGATTTCTATTGAATAAACTTAAAAATGAAAAAGATATCACTCAATTTGAAAGACTCTCGGCTAACATTTAGATTATGCCAAGATTTGGATCAAGGCCCCATTTAGATGAATTTAAATTTTCAACTGAATTTGGAGATTACAGAATATCCTGTCGATGCTTCACCCCAGTTTTGTCCCGCTACACCAGTTAGGCTGCAGTGAGGTGGTTCATCAGTTTGTGTGTACTTAGACAGAGCTGCATCCACAGGGGCAGCCTTGGCTCATTAGTTAGAGCTTTGGTTTGAAAAATCTAAGGGTTGCCATCAGCGTGATCCCTCGACCCGTACACTCAAGTGCACTTGAGCAAGGCACCTAACCCCTGACTGCCCCCAGATGGTGCTATAGCAGCCAGTCCACTGCTCCTGGTTAGTGTGTGCTTCAACTCATTGGGGTGTTCACTGTGAGCTGTATGTTTTACTAATTCATGATTGGGAGGCATGCAGAGACCAAATGTCCCTCAGGGGATCAAAAACAGTAAAAAAAAAAAAAAAAAAAAAATCGTTTTCTCTCTCACGATTCCTAGGGTGGGACGGAGGGCGGAGGTGTGGGAGGAGTGGATGGAGGTCCGATGTCGCCACCGTATTCCCTGTCCGCCACCCTCAGGTTGCGCTGCGGCAGCTGCCTCCTTATGCTTCTCTTCTTGGGCCTGCAGGCTCGCTTGCTCCCTGACTGTCCCACATCGCTCAGGGTGTCAGAGGACTCGTCGATGTAGGCCAGGTTCTCGCCGAAGAAGTCAAGCAGGGAGGGTCGCGGTGGGGTGCTGGCCTCCACCGTCACTGTTGGCAGCTGTGCTTCCTCGCCAGCTGAGGTAGACTCGGGTCCCACGGCGCTTATTGGTGTAGGTCCGGCAGATGGCAAGTTGGGATGGGAATCACTCAGGGAATCACCTGGGGAATTGTGGGACTCGCTCTCGGATGCCGATTCCGAAAGCTCCGATTTCGACTCGGACCAGGAAGAGGAGCCTGATGCCGAGGGTGGTCTGGATCTCAATTCTGACCTGGAGACTGGTCTGGAGGACATCCGTGACCCCGCCCTTGACCCAGCTCTCGACCCAGCTCTTGACCCAGCCCTTGATGAAGACAGCGGTGGCTCCAGCCTGGACATGGAACTGGTCCTGATCTCTTGAGTCTTGATTTCGAGCAACTTCTCCAGGACGTTCTTGGCCTCGGACCAATTGTTGAACAGGTGCCCGTTAATGCGGATGCCCTCCGGCTCCAGTGGGCTTCTGATCCCGGGCACAATGTAGCTCATCTTGGGTTGGAGAGGGTGTGAACTCCGACGACGCCTCTTCTTCTTCCTCCGACGCTGAAGTTGGAAGGGGTCGTTCAGGTCCAGGGGGACAGGAATGCGGAAGTCCATGGACATGTTTTGGATGTTCTGGGTCCAGTCTGTGGCGTAGGCCCTCAGCTCCTCCATCTGAATAAGGAACATGGCAGACGGATGGTACAGACAGAACCCACAACAGAGGATGGGAAAACAGGGTGAGGAACATTTTACAGTATAGATTATAATAAGGACATCCTAAGGAGCATCAGCATACTGTCATACAATACACAAGAACAGTATATCAGTATATAAGCAGATTCTGTTTTCTTTCTTTATTGGATTGTTTCACTTGCCCTTAGTCATGTGGGTCTCATTAAGATGCTGTATTAACACCATGAACTAACTACTAGAGCCCGACCGATATATCGGCAGGCCGATATTATCGGACGATATTAGGCATTTTCCAAACTATCGGTATTTATAATGGCCGATAAATGAATATTTCAAAATTAAAATAAAAACAGACGAAACACATGAGTGTTGGCGTTTTATATACTCAGATAAGCATGACAAAATTTGTGACTATCAAGTCCAATATTTTGAATTTGATGTTCTGTTGTGACAATAAAATAAACAAGTTTCTTTTTAAAATGCATTATCATTATTTTAGTTAAAACTCATAAATAACTACAAATAGCTAATGTTATGGAAATCTTTTAATGTCAGATTTTTTTTTTTTTAAATATCGGCCAATATATATCGGAATATCGGATTTTTAAACCAACAAATATTTGTATCGGTATCGGCCTTCAAAATCCTTTATCGGTCGGGCTCTACTAACTACCATCTGAGAGATTGCAAATTTGCAATCTTGCATAATAACCCTAGGCAGTTGGATTAGCCCCTTGAGTCATGGATCTGCCCAAGGTTTCTTCCTAGACCACAACATGATGCAAAAGTCCCTGTTGATCATGGGAGCTCTCTGCTGTGAAGCACTACGAGAGATTACTTTAGAATGGATGTATAAATTAAATTGAAATGACTTGAAATAACGTAGACTGACTGTCTATCGACTGTCTATCGACTCATCAAAACTAAGAAAGGCATTCTCTAGTTACAATACACCCATCTAGATTTACCATGAATGAACCTACCGCCTCGTTCCAGCGAACCCACCTCTGCTCGGGTCTTTTTGGAGAGCACTCTCAGCCAGTTCCCGATCATGGTCAGGATGGAGGCGAAATAGGCCAGGCCAAAGACAATCCAGAGCCACACCACGGGCTTATACATGAAATGGCCGTGCCTCTGATCATCTGGAGACAAGCGCAGGAGGAAGGCTGTATCATGCATTTAACTTAAAAACATGCTTCAGGTTATGCAACTGTGGAAATATTTGGAAACCGTTTCAACTCCCGGCATGTGTTATGACTTATTATAACACGTTATGTTCAAGAATACAGACATAGTTGGATATGTTGTTAAGACTTGGTTGGATATGGTTATGTTGTTATGACTGTGCCTACTGTAAGCTAATTCAATTAGAGATGTGGTTCTATATATAATGGGCAACTTGTTTCCAAGGTTTTTTTGAGTACCTGCAACATAGTCCCCAAAGCCTACTGTAGTGAGAGTAATAACCACAAAGTAGCCCGCCTCAAGCCAGGTCCAGTGCTCCACTTCCTTAAACACCAGTGTGGGCACGCCCAGGAATATCACACAGCCAATGAGGATGGAGAATACAGCAGAGATGATGCGGACATTGGTCGGGCTAACCGCTTTCCTCTGTTCATGAAAAAACATAGAAAACATTATGATTAAGATAAAAAAAAAAAATCTTCCTATAATTCAGTTCTGCTAGTACAGATCAAAGTGTTTGTCAGATTTACATGAAATGAATGCTTCACGTTTTAAAGATGTTACATAAAAGGTGACAGTTGTAGAATGACATCTTCACTGATATCTTCACTGCTGGTAAGTTACCACAGCACCATTAATGTTTCTAGTCTCTTGTGTCAACACAACCTTATAAGGCACTTTTGATGCAAACAACAGATAATAACCGGTTGGACTGATAAATAAAAAGTCACAAAAATTTAAAGCAAATTAAAAGACCTCACCTACAATGAAGGAAACCAGTATGGTCAGAAATGCTGGGTTCTTTACTAATAACAATAAACATTATTGTTTACTCCTATTTTGGTTAGGCATTATACGCCCTCTTGCAAGCAAGCACACACACATACACACACACACACACACAGGTGAGTCTTCTTCAGGCCTGCCGCCATGAGTCAGGACAGAGACATGCAAACAAACTCAAGATTATCCTCAGCTTATCCCCTCTCGGCTGCTCCGCAGTATAAACACCCAATCCCATTTGCCTGGAAGCCACAGCCCTCACCGCACACAGGGGCCTTACCAGGAACAGGGTCTCGATCTTCCCCACAGCACGCCTCAGCATGGTTCCCATGTGGTCCCCCACCCCTGCTAGCAGGATGCCAAACATGGGGATGCCCACCAGGGCGTAGACGATACAGAAGAGCTGCCCGCTTTCAGTGATGGGAGACAAGTTCCCAAACCCTGCAAGCATCGAGGACAGAAGGAAAGCTTTTGGGTGTGTGTTTAGAGGGCGTGAATGTATGGATGAATGGATAGTTTACACAATTTTCCACAAACACAAACCACAAATCAAACAACTGTGATCTCTTAGTATTGAAAAGGTATGTGTGTGTGTGAGTGAGTGAGTGAGGCCTTAAAGTACACACCTATGGTTGTGATGATGGTTCCGCAGAAGAAGAAAGCGCTGGGGAAGTCCCAGCGGCTGGTGAAATTCGGGGAGGTGCTGGCGGTGTCCACTCCAGCCTTGGTGGCGCTGACTACTCTCTGACAGAACCAGAGGCAGAGTAATGGGAAGACCAAACAAAGTGCCCAAACACATTTTAAACACTTACAGAGCCATCAGGATTTCACAAACAAGATAAAAGTTACAGTAAGTTCAGAGTAAATGACCGTCAATAAAAGTCAATAAAATAAAAAAGCAGGTGCTTTGTTTATGTCTAGCACACACATTATAAAGAGGTATTTTGTATATCTGTGGTACACTTAAAACACTGTAATAAACGTATAAACCAGAAATCTTAAAGGTGCATGGTAACTCATGTTTATCTGAGAATAGAACCACATATCAGATATTCTGTAACTAATATGTTAAATGTATTAGATGCATCTAATGGCTGGATGGTCCATATCATCAAAAAACAAAATTTTAGCCTGCGTGTGTGTGTCATTTTTGATTTTTTTTACAGAAACAGGCATGGTGTTTGCAGAAACAAGCAGACTTCCTTCTGAGGCCCTGGAGATTATTGTCATAGAATACTGTTTTTCAACCCTGTTCCTCTGTTCTCTAAAGACTGATAAAAGGTTTCACAGACTGATGAAAACCTCTATTTCCCTTTTCATAGTTATGCTCCCCCCTTAACCATTTTTGCGGACTTTTTAGACATGTTTTAGGCTTTATTTTCAAAATGCGTGCATATTCTTTTCAAAAACTACATAATTTTTTGGTGTCTTTACAACCATTTTACAAGTAAATAGTAGATTATCTGTTTTTATTCACATTTTACATGTCTTGTGTTGAACTATTTTGATTTTGGGGTTGTAAAGACATATATGGACATGGTCTAAACAAGAACTGAAAACCATTTGTCTGTAATAGTTGGACATGATTGCCAATGCCAAGACATTTTATTATTGTGTCTTAAGGTAAAATTATTTAGGCCTTATGACAGATTACCAACATCTGTATGCAGTCAAGTGTAGACGAGGGTGTCGAGAGCGTTCACCTGGATGATGTCCTGCAGGTCGTCTGAGTGGACGCAGGAGTGGTTGAGCAGGAAGTCGTTGCGGTCGGCGAGCAGCTGCTCGTGCCTGTATTTCTCCCTGGGGGTCTCGAGAGCGCTAAACACCAGCGCGCCCACCACCAGATACAGCAGCACCACCGACGTGATTGCCAGCAGCGTGGAACACCGCATCCTTCCACAGCGCCAGGCTCACACTAAGGCTTAGATGAGCACTAGGGGCCGAGAGGGAACAGAGCTACAAAGAGATGATGTTGATCAACAACAACAACATCATCAACAACACTGAAATGTTAGAGGTAATCACATTACATTTAAGACTTAAGATGGCACTCAGGATGCCAAGAGAACACTCTCAGGCCAGACATAAACAGGAAGTAATGAAGGGAACTGCTTCATTTTCTTCACCCTCCCTTTGCAGGCATGTGCAGCCGTCCCCCGGGGACTGAGTGGGACCACCACAGCAGAGACCGCTTAATCAGGTTATATCAAGCCTCAATTGGGGTGACTGCCATGGTCCCCTAGCCTTTGAAGTGCTGACCCAAACACAACACAGCCACGGGTGTCATAAGCACATATCCATTTAAAAACAACCAATGACGCCATAGTAACAGGTCACAGGCCACGGCTCGGTGTTTAGACAGGACTTGGCCCGGCCGCTCCACAGAACCCCAGCCAGGCAGGCTGACATTCACCAGAGCCGGCCCAGCACTGACTGTTAGGATTTTTGTGTGAGGTACTGTCTCTCGCCGCATGAAAACCTTCGTGAATTATGGGGTGGCCGGCGTGTGGGAGCCGCACAAGACACAGCTGTGTGATGAAATACAAGTGATAAGAGACTAATTATTCACAGCTGACCTTGGGAGAAGACGGACTGGGAAAAATAAGCATTTCTTTGATTGCTAACAAAGACCATTAAAGGCAACCTAGAACGACATTTAGATATTGTACATAAGGCATGAATAAAAAAAACTTTGAACCAACAAAAGTTATGATTGACAAGTAATCTACATCTGAGATATAATTTAAGTTAACAAATACAACACACATTTTTAAGTTAACAAATACAATACACATTTTAGTTTCATCACTGCATTGCTGGTTTCAGTCAAATTACTGTTTATCTGACAGAAACATTTCCATAGGATAGTGCTCAATTAAGAGTTCCAAAACGAAACAGCACATCGGAATCAAAGTCTAAATTTGGTCAGCATTCTGCGTCCACACAAGCGACGGAGTTCAAACATGCCCTTGGGTGTCTTACCTCAGTCTGAATGCCACCACATACTGAGAGCCGTCGGCAACAGGCAAGTGAGGAGAGGAGCTTGCACTCCATGCAGCGGAGTGTGTGTGTGTAGAATGGTGTTTCCCCATTCCCAGAGAACTACATCAGCGGGAACTCAGACATGGGGTGGGATGGAGGGTGGAGGGGGCAGAACTAGTTAGCTCCCGGGGCGGAGGTAAATAAAAAGATTTGGTGGATCGGTCCTGAGTTAATAATGACATTAACTATGACTGACATGGGTCTTCATAAAAATCTACGTAGCTGCAAAGGACAATTCTGACGGCAGGACAGCAGCCGTAAAGACGGGCACGGGCAGGTGTCAACCTCTAGAGGTTAACGAGGTTGACAGATTGACTTTGCAAGTTTGTCTCTGTTTGCGTTCATCACTCTGTAGAAGGGGGGGCGGCAGAGTCCACCACCTTTGGAACAGATAATTTTAGTGTCTGACTGGGTTGCCTGCAGATCTCAAATAAAAATTAAACACCAACAAATGAGCACAAGGTTATCAAGGAAACAAAAACAAAAGGGCAATGTTTCAAGGCAAAAACGCTTTTAATCCAATCTTCTAGTGATGGCAAGCAACCAACCAAATTAGGCACCTCTGGCAGCACATCAATTTGACATTAAGCAAAGGAGATCAAATCACAGCGGAGCTTAGTATAAGCACAGCTAATGTGGCAACAAAACAGATTAACAAAAGAGAACTGAAATGTTTCTGCAATCTAAGCTTCAAGAAGATAACGTTTGGAGTCTGAGTGGCATCTGAAAATGAGGAGTTCTTGCATGCCGCAGACTTTAGTGTGACAGGTTGGTTTATTTGAGCTTTGGAAAAAGGGTCCTCTCCTTAGTCGTGTCTACATATGCAGGAAGACTAACTGCCACGGAGAGAGTCTCTTAACTGTACCGTACCTTAGTGTGTGTACATTAGCTTAAAATATGAGTGCTTGGGAAGCTGAAAACAGCTCGATGTGGCCACAGAAGCAGGTGCGGGCGATAAATCACGCTGTGCTATCGAACCACCCACTCTGTGTATCTGTGAAAGTTCTACACATTTTCCCTTTCAACAAGTTCAACACGAAAACTTCGGGGCAGGCCACAGTGTTGCCGCTTTCCTTTGAAATTCAAAATTCTCAACATTCAATAGAAATAATGGAATCTAAAAAATAGGTTAATTCTATTCTAACTATCCAATGTTCTTTAAAAATGATAAAAACACAACACCAGATGAAACAGGCTGGAACAGAAACTAAGCAACAAACAGAACAAAATAATTTTAAAATCCATAAACGCACTGAAAACAAACAAAAAAAAAAACGATAATTAATATGAAGTTAATTATATTAATTTGAAAGTTAAGCTACTCATTTACAGTAACATTGTACAGGCAAATACATACATAACATTTTACTACATAGGCAGTGTGTGTGTGCTATGAGAAATGGGATGATGAAATAGTAATAAACAATTAAAAAAAACAAATGAGAGAAAAAGAAGAGAGAAGGATAAATGAGTGGTTGGAGGGAGGTGGAGAGTGCGCGAGAGAGAAAGAAAGAAAGAGAGAAAGAAAGAAAGAAAAGAAAGCACTTCATGTTGGATAACCATACATGGACAGGAAAAAGGCTCAGGTTGGTTTGAGTCATAGACAGAAAACACAGACACACACGCTTGTGAGCTCTCAAACGTGTGTGTGTGTATGCACACACACGCATGCACACAACACACACAAACACGCACACGCACATACACACCCGCACACAAAGTCACTGACAAATATTCATCTATGGCAGCGCTAAGCTCACAGCAATTCTTAGGCAAATAACTATAAATAAGGCTATTCACAAAATTCAAGTTTTGTAAAAGGAAAAAACCCTCATGGGCTAAAGCATTTAGACATACAATCAGTGTCCATAGGCTAGCCTAGTTCCCTGGAATAACAAAAGAAGGTCTCAAGAGTGTGTGTTCTTGGTCACGTGCTGACATCCAAGGTCTGGACTCCGCACACACATTTAAAAATAAATAAAAAATAAAAAATTAGCTATCAGCCCGAGCGGAGTGTTCTCTTGGTGGCAACAGGAGGAGGAGGAGGAGAGGGTGGGGACGTGGCTGGACTACAACCTGCAGACCAAACACAAACACATGGAAAGTAAGGACTACAGAGATGATGCACAATAGCACCAGTAGAAAATTGGACTTATTACTGCAATGTCAGTTTTTTAGTGTGTGCATACACACGTAAGTGTGTGTATGTAAATGTATGTGCCTGTGTGTGTGTAAATAGGAGCAAAGAGACTGGCAAAATTCTGTTCAGTATCTGCTATCATTGGTAGCATACAAATCTGGAGACAAAGATGTTATGTTTATCCTTGAATCCTGACTGAGGGTAACATGAACAAGAATACTGTGTGTGTGTGTGTGTGTGTGTGAGTGTGTGTCTGACCTGTGCGTGTGGCTGTTAGGGATCAACGTCATTCTCTTCTTCCCGCACTGGGAGAGGCAGAGCTGAGGTGCCCAACAGACCCCTCCTGAGAACATAGGGACAGGCAGGGCCACTGGGGATATCAGCAAAACCTGCAATAGGAGAAATGGAGAGGGAGGATGAGGGAGAGGAAGAGAGGAAGAGGAGAAGAGATCAATACTCTGGTATTGGATTTCGCCAAGGTTGGGGTTCGGCGACAAGCACGAACCCAAAGACTGAGGAGCCTTGGCAATCTCCTAATCAACCCTACCAAGCTTTAGGACAACAAGTAGTGATTTTTACCATTTCATTTTTTATTTCTATTCATTCATCTTTTGCTCTCTAAAACAGTTCCAAGCTCAGCTTAGCATTACGTTCCCAAGCAACAAGACGGTTTGATAAGCTGCGTGGAGGTTCAGAGAGAGCAGCAAAAATATGCTTCTGACACATCAGGCAGCAAAAACAAACTAATCAAATGAGAAGTCTTCTCTGCAGGGACAAATGCGACAACAACAACAACAAAAAAAAAGATTTGAATGAGGGAAAGTCGCGCTGACCTTTCATGACGACCTCAGGCAGGCCGTAGGGCTCGTACTCCGTGTCGTCGTAGGCGGCCGACATGCGGCTGCGGTTGCGGCGGATCCGCTCGGCCAGGTGCACGGGGTCGGCGGGGATGGGGAAAGAGCTGGTCAGCAGCAGCCTCTCGCTCTCAGCGGCAGCCTCTGGAGAGGGACACGGCGAGTCAGTCACCTCATCTTCCTCTTCCTCTTCCTCTTCGCCTACATAGGTCTGGGTGGAGGCGTCCAGTACCGCCGCCCTCTGCTGCTGAGGAGGTGCGTTCTCATCCGTTGTTTGAGTCGCAGCGCTCTTCAGCTCCCTACCGACCTGCACCCTCTCAACGCTCGTGACCTCTAAACTTTGACCTTTAACCTCACAGGCATCTGGTTGCCTGCGCTGCTCCTGGGCGGTGTTGGTGTCCGTGCAGTTTTGGTGCGTTTCTGTAGGGTTGGGATCATTCAGCCTCACAGACCCCACCCCCACCTTAACGCCAGCAGCTAGGGCGGTTTGGGTTTCGGGGCTTGTCGTCTGGGTCAGGGCCGCATCCGGCACCAAGTTGCCTGCATCGCTCGGCATTGTGGCACAATCAAAAGCTTCTGCTGAACTCAAAGCCTGAGTAGCTGTGTTTAAGAGACTGTCGGCTTTGGCATCAACTCCAGCAGTGTCAGGCCCTGGTAGTCGATCACTGGTATCAGCTTGCTTTACGACTGTTTTGGTTTTAGCGAGCAACTGGCACACCTCCTCTTCGGTGCTCTGACCTGCTGGCTCAGCTGAGGGGGGCTTAGGCCGTAGATCATCAGAGCTGTTCTGGGGAACTTTGGTTTCCACAGCGCTGCAAGAGCTCACCTCACGTGCCAGATCACCATCGTCAGACTCCCGGCTCTGAAACACCATGTGTGGTCATTTTTAGTTGTTAAGTATTTAATATAAGGTGAGCATCAGGGTCCATTAAGTATTAAGGAAAACCCTAAGCCCTGAGGAATACCCCAACCCAATGTATATGTTCAGTATAATGTCTAGAAATATATCATATTGGCCCGAATATAAGACAAGGTTTTTGTTCTAAAAATATCTCTTAAAAAAAGGGAGGGGGGGGGGTTCATCTTATATTCACGGACTAGATAAAATAGTGGATTTTAAAATTATGGTAGTGAATGTGGCAGAATAGGCTACTCTAATAACTCTCAAGCAGCCAGAAAACATGGGGTCATTGGGTGCAATGTTTGTCAGTAGCGAGCCCAAAAAGAACGGCTTAAAATGCTAATAAAAGAAAGTCTCGTTGTGGGTATCAATGCGGCCGCTTCCAAGAAATTGACAGGTGAGTCTGTGAGTCTGTCACAGTAAAACGCAAAGATGGAATGCCCATAACCAGAGCCATATTACAGCTAAAAGCTTTGGAGATAGCAAAATAACTGAATATAGCCTACCCACAAATGAATTCAAAGCTAGTCTCGGGTGGTGTAAAAGAATGATGCGGTGCAATAGACTGTCGCTGTGTCACAGACTGGTTAGCGAGGTAGACGACATCTGTGAGGAGTAGCCCAGGTTATATTCTAAGTAGCAGAAGAGCTCAATTTGCACTACTGTTTTCATTATTTCAGTGCTTTCATGTTTTAAACTAGACTAATGCAGATATGTAGGGCCTATGGTTAATGCATAGCCTATGGTTCTTTATTGCATTTTCCATTTTAACTTTTCAGAAAAAAATATTCAATAGGCTGTGGAAAGATGCATACAGGTTTCAATTTAGACAGTTCAAGGCTGCCTGCAGTTTAGCCTATTTTTTGTTATATTTAAATATAAAAACAAAAGCCTCTTCAATGTTTTTCTCCAATAACTTATAACCAGCATTATCAAATAAATACATTTTCTGTATAAAACAAAACCTGGTCTTTTTTTCCCCAAAAATTACCTGGGAATAGGGGGGGTCGTCTTATATTCGGGCCAATACGGTGTAATGTATATATATGTATACATCCCATAATTGCACGCACACTTGCAACCCACCTTTACAGTTGCAGCATCACAGCCAGCGTGTGCTTGACCTGGCACAAGAGAAAACCTGTGCCCTGGCTGTGAGGTTACTGAGGCGGAGTCACCTTCACCCTCGTCCCCCTGATGGTGATGGTGGATCAGAGACCTGAGGGGAGATTTAGAGAGAGGAGCAGAGAGGAGCTGCAGTAAGTCACTGGCACTTATCAGAGGACATCACATCTGCTCATCTGTGTTTACACAAGAAGGCCAACAACTGCCATTTGGTGCCCTACTGCAATTAATCTTAAGCACTTGGTACTTTGCTAGTTAGGAAAATGTAAACACAAGATGCATTTTCATCCGCCAACTGTCTTGTATTTATTTGGTGGCCTGGCGTGAGGGGACGGGAATCGGTACCTTGTTTCCAGGAGCTGAGCGCCCAGCTTGCTCGCGCCGCAGGAGAGGAGGATGTGGTCTTCCCGCACTAGCGTTATGCTGTCACCATCTCCATGGCAGCCTGCCATCGCCCCCGGCAACAGCACCGAGGGCTCCTGGGACGCCATCCTCCACAGCTCCAGCTCCTCGGCCTGTCTCTGGTTGTCCTCCGTCAGCCGCTGCACTTCGGAGATCAGGGACTGCAGCTGGAGACCGACCAATAAAAAAATAATAGGAGTGATCAAAAAAACACACAAAGACAAATACACATGCTACACACAAACACACTTACACAACAACTGGCTCTATGCACTTCCGTGATTACAAAATACTCTTTGTTAACAAACAAACAAATTGTACAGCAACTAGAAGAGCACACATGATGAGCCACCATGGAATGACGGAGTAATAAAAAAATGTAATAAAAAAAGGGTAATAAAAGTAGCAAAAATAATTGCTAGTGGCACAGGCTAAGACATGACCAAAGTTTTTTTTGTCATTTGTTAATTAATGTAATTTTGTAATTATTATTTTGAAGTAACAAGAAGCGTTCCAATCGCTCTCCATATGTGTACTCAGTACAAGGCTGTGTGTAAACGTTTACGATACTAATGTTTATGAGGCTTCCATCTCTTTTAAAGGCCCACTATGCAACATATTTCCTTTAATTAATCCGTTTCATACTGTTTAGGATGCAAAAATGAGTCATTACACGGCGAGCGAACGGTGTTGAATGCGCCACCGTGGTCTATAGCGGTAGATACAGCACTTGCAATGTTCAGCAGCGTGGACCGCCACCAAATAGAATGCAGTGCAATACAATGCAATACAGCGGCCTTTAGAGGGAGCTTGTGAGAGAAAAAAACAGAACGTTGCTTAGTCCTTCTTTAATGACTGAAAGTACCTGATGCTCGAGAGGCATTGATTGGACCAAGGTCTCGTCCACAGGAGGTTCTTCCTCAGTTCTTCCCCTCCCCACCGAGTCCTCTAGGAGTGCAGTGCCCTCTGGTTGGACGGAGGGAGCATGCTCCTCTTGGTTTGCACCCTGAGGGTCTTTGATTGACAGCTCCCCCTGGCCATCAGTCCTACTAGCCTCTCCATTGGGGTTCGTAGCGCCCTGGATGTGCACGCTAGTCACCTCCAGCAGCTTTAGCCTGGACATCAGCTGCTCGTTCTCCAGTCTGACATATTGGAGTTCCTCCAGTGACGCCTCCTTGAGTTTCTGCACCAGCTGGGCATTGTGGGCCCTGAGCTGGTCGACCTCACTCTGGTCCTCCAGCAGAGACGCCACAGCGCTGACATCACGGGCCAGGACGTCTGCGGTGTTTGGCTGAAGTGAGGCATTGTGGGACAACCCCATCTGTTCGCTCGCAGACGCAGCTGCCCACTCGTCTCTCCGCTCCCCAGCCTTTACTGGCTCTACGCCACCGCTTTCCTGAACAGTGGCCTCAGTGTGCGATGAACCCTTTGCATCAGAGCTTCCAGAAACTTCTACAAAAGATTCTGTGTTCCCAGAGGCTGTGATTTCACACTGCTGAGAGTCCGAGCTGCCAGACTGAACATCTGTCAGAGTTCCATCCTGGACTTCACCAACCCATGACGGGACACTGCTAGTGGGACTCTGTGCCCCCTCTTTGAGCTGCTCTGAGCTTTTCTCAGCTTCCCTCTGAGCATTTCGGAGCGCCTCCACCTCAGCCTCCAGCGCTGCGACCTTGCTCATCAGGTCCACGTTCATTCCACTCCCCTGATGCTCCAACTCCTCCTCCTCTTGCTGACCTTTTCCCTGCTCCTCTCGCTCCTGCGAAAGCACCACCTGCGGCGCCTTGACTTGGGGTTCAGACAGGGTAGAAGCACTAGAGGCATCTTCTGTCTTTCCATCTAGTGTTTTGGCTTCATTTTTCTCCATTGGATTACAGCGTTCATCAGGCTGGTGTTTAGCTTCAGTGGCATCGTTAGAATGGTGGGAAACCTCTTTGGCATCACCTGAGCTGCCAGACATTAGCTCCAGCTCCAGCTTCTCCTTAGCCGCTCTGACTTCAGTCATTTCCTCTTGACACAGACGCAGTTCCTCTCCCTGCCTGTAGAGGGCGTCTTCACGATGCTGCAGCTCCACCAACAGGCCCTCGATGTGGCTGCTCTGGCTCTCGAAGGCCTGCGTAAGCTGCTGGGTTTGACTAGTCACCTGTTTCTGCAGAACTTCCAAGCGGTTCTGGGCTAGCTTGGCTTTGCCGGCCTCGCCGTCACGCTCCCTGCGCAGGGAGTCGCACTCGGCCCTTAAGAACGCCACCTGCTGGGCCAAGCTAACGCTGCAAGCCTCCTTCGCACTTCTGGAATGTTCCAGTTGCTTCTTGCAGGCTCCGGGGTCGGTGATGAAGTCCTTGGTGGAAACTTCATGGGAGACCATGGTGTTGTGGAGGTTGACAGCTTGGCAGAAGGAGACGTGGTCCATCGGAGACGGGATGATGTCTTCGTCGTAGAAGTCCATGGCTTTGTTGTCGTCGCAGTTGCGGTCCAGGGGCAAATATTTCAGCTGCAGGTTTTCCCTCTGAGCTTTTCGGAGCTCCTCCACCTCAGCCTCCAGTGCTGCCACCTTCATAAGCTCCTCCTTCCCTCCACTCCCCTGATGCTCCTGCTTCTCCTCCTCCTTCTCCACCTCCTGCTGCCCTTTTCCCCGTTCCTCTCGCTCCTGTGACAGCTCCACCCGCAGCACCTCCAGGTCTCTCTTCAGCTGCCCGCTCTCCTCCTCCATCTCTCGGCCCTTGCGTTCCATCTCCGACAGCGCGTCCCTGAGGCGCTTGCACTCCCTATTTTCGCCCGCGGCCTCCTCGTCCCTCTCCCTTCGGCTCTCCTCCTCGCGTCCCTCGACGACTGCCAGCGCCTCCTTCAGGCGCCCGCTCTCCCGCCTCTCCTCCTCCAGCTGCTTCTCCAGCTTCTGCTTCTCCTCCTGCTGCTCCTGGGCCTTGTGTCGGAGCTGCTCCGCCTGTGTGGAGTGCTTGCGGCTCAGCTGCTTCAGCTTGGTGCGGGCCTCGGCCTCAGCACGACGCTGCTTCTCCAGGTCTTCTAGGCGACGCTCCAGCTCCTGTTTGGCGTCCCGCAGCTCGTCACGGAGCACCATGTTCTCCCGTTTCAGGTCGGGCTGCGCTCCGCTGCGGCTGGGGCTGTGGGGGGTTGACAGAGGAGTGGGTGATTTGTTTCTGGAACATTCTGGTGAAGTGCTACTTAGGGCACCCATCACCTGTGTCTTTGGGCAAAGCTGATCGGCTTCTCCCTCATCACAACTGCTGTCCTCCTCCAGGGCAGGAGACAAACCCTTTCCAGCTTCATCCTTTCGTTGTGCATTCTCATCCCTCCATCCTGCCTTTCCTTTCCTGTCCCTGTCTCCCTCTGCCCCCGGTGGTCGCTCGGAGCCAAACTCCTCGATCTGCTCCGAGTCGATGCCTTCCCCAGGCTCCCTGTCTGAGGGGAACTTGGCCCTCTGGTTGGCCTGCTCTTTGGCTCGATCCACTTTGAGCGCTTTCTTCCTTTGGGTTTGCGGTTGTAGGGGGCTGGGTCGATCATAAGACACCACGGGGCTGAAGCCGCCTCCACAGGAAGAGCAGCGGGATGACGGTGCTCCTGCAGAAACCACTGCTGCAGCTGCAGGAGGCTGGTCTGTGTGGAAGAAGAGCAATAAACAGAAAGGATTAATTATTGATATGAACTTTAACCCTTCAACTCACTGATTTGAGTAACATACAAGCATGAGGTAAGTCTGAAGGAAACAAAACAAAGTGTGACCTTAATTCTGACTCATTATAGTTTCAGTCTATAGTTATAATCTCCATATAATCTAATAAAGTCCTCACTCATTTCTATTTGGTAATAAAGATTTTAGACCTTTACACTCTAATGTGTTTAGAAAGATAGAGACGCACAAAGACTTTTGTTATTCTGAAATTCTGGTTTGTCCAGCAGAGGGCACTCTGGTCCCATGCAGCCGCTCACCTTGCAGCTCTTTAAGGCGGCGTAGGGCGTCAGCCAGCTCCTCAGAGAGCCTCTTCACCTCCTCCTCCAGGCTCCGCTCCTTCTTCTTCAGCTGCTCAATGGTCACAGTGAGGCTCTCGCCGTCTCGCAGCGCCTCCTGCAGGCCAAACACAGAAAGGACATTTTACTCTCCAGAGTCTCCAGTATAGCCAGTTAAAGGTCCTGAAGGTCATGTTGCGGCCTCAAGATGCATGTCACACATGCCAAAGGCATTTCCACTACCTTCTATTTTTGTATGGCAGGAAAAATTTCACTGGCACGAACAAAATACCCCTCTTTGATTTCCGTACTGCAAAGAGTTTTAGCATGAAAAGATAGCACACAAGCCTTCTTTTCAGAGTTGCTGTGAAACAATGGCTATTTTATATCTTAATGTTTGAATTTCAACTAATTTCTCTGTCTTACACTGCAGTATAGCTTGTTGTGTGTCTCAGTAAGTCAACTGGTCAATTTAAGCATAATGACACAACATCCCTGGTGATTTGGAGTTATATCCAGATGCACATGTAATCCCAACATTACACTAAAGCGCAGTATTTAGAATCAGCATCTGATTATTTTGAACATAAAGCCCGGCACAAATATTCCCCTTTCATGCTAAACTCAGCCAGTGAAATGTACTGAACCATTTTCATGTCAAGCACATTGAAGAAACGGACAAAAGACTGACCAGAAACCATCTCAGCAACAATGTTTAATAATTTACCGATTTTCGCAATCAGAGCCTTTAGAGTATAGGCCATCTATTATTAATGCTAATGTCTCAACATGTCTAACTCCAAGCCTGAGCAGGCTGTATTACCAAACTGTATGAAACGTGAGATGGAGGCGTTATTCCAGAGGGACTCTGAGAGGGTGTGGACACACAATCAGTGCAAGAGAGGCTTTGGGATTCCCTCTGGCACCCTGAGTGGTCTGGTGATTGTATTTCACCAGTGTCAACAGGCCTGGTTCACTCAGACTAGCTGCTGCTCAGTGGATATGATCTATGGCCAAGGTTCATGTATGTGTGAATGGGTCTGTGTGGAAACACAGTCTTCGCAGAAATACAGTCTTTTAAATTCCATGTCTTAATGTCCATGATGCAAAATAACTTAAGAGATGAAAGCTTGAGAAAGCCAAGGAGATTTTGAGAGTTGGTGAACACTGGCTGAACAGTGACTAGTTCGGGTCCAGTTGGGTTGAGGTACTGTGTTCAGCAAAGGAACAAAAACCAAAAGAGTATGTGTGTGTGTGTGTGTGTGTGTGTGTTGCATTCTGCCGACATCCCACAATGTTAAAACATACCGTTAGCTTAGCTTGTGTCTGGGTCTCTCTCTTCTGAGAGTCCTTTAGCTCCGACTCGGTGTTCTTGAGCGTCCCTTTGACGGAGTCCAGCTCCCGCTCCACGGCCTGCTTCTGCAGGGCCAACTGCACACACATACACACACACACACACACACACACACACACACAGGAAGTGGGCTTAGTTAAAACCATACCCCAGGGAAGAGGAAGATGAGAGGAAGAGTGCCGGGATTTATGGAGGAATTGAGGGAGGGAGGAGAACAACAGGAGAAGTGCATCAAAGGAGGTCTGGAATGAAGACAGGCATACGGGGGCCGTGGGGGAGGGGGAGGGAGAGGAAGCTTGGGGAAGGCTGGTGGATCCTTGTCCCACAGACTCGGGCCAAGCTACAGAAACAGCAGCAGCAGCAGTAAGCTCCTACTGCTTTAACTGCTGTGTCAGCGTGAAAAATATTATAAAAATAAAAAATAAATAAAACCCCTCCAATCCCAGCGCCCCCTGAGTGAGATGGAGGAGGACAACATGGCCGACACGCATGCCTCAGCACTCACGTGTTACTCACTTCACACACACACACATACAAACAACCCACGCATGCAGTTAGCATGTGAAAATGAAAAACACAACCAAACAACCGCCATTGTAGCCCAGTCATGTCACGCAGCTCAATATAACAAACTTCAGTAACATACTGCTACAATGTACAATGCATTGTACATTGTACAATGCATAAATGTACAATGTCTGCAAAGAATCTCATTCATTCAGGTCATGGTAGTCATAGCGCTCAGTTCTAGGCAACTGGACTTCTTTTTAAGCTTGAAGATGTTTTGTTTTCTGTCCAGAAAGCTTCATCAGTTCTAGCTGGAAATGGGAATATCAGGAGTATCAGGAGAAAAGAAGTCCAGTTCCCAAAAGAAGTCCAGTTGCCTATAACTGAACAGTATGAATACTGCTACAATATACTAACAAATGACTCTGCACAGTGTTAAGTATGGCTGTACCAAATGATGTCGACCCATGTTGATGCTTGTGATGAGCCAACTAGATTTCCATGGTGAAACCTCTTAGAAACTTCAGGGCCCATGAAGGACAAATATAACTGGGCCAACTGGGCCAAGCCATTTCTGCTGACACACCAATCAAGCACAGTTTCTCTTTTTTACAGGAACCTCAGGGGTTTGGGACACAGGAAATGTGGAGAACTAATGTCCCTGTGGGACGTACAGTACGTACGTTCTGGTCAGCCAAGGGACACAGCAACCTAGAAGGGGTTTCTACATTTACCATTTCTAGAAACAGCAAACGCAGATCATTTAGCCGTATTTATGCCCATGCCTTCTGCCTCAAAAACCATTGGGGTGACATTTTAGACACTGACTTTGCTATGGTAGTAAACTGCAAAATACAACACTGCACAGAAACCAAACACAAACACACAAACACACACACATTATGTGTCACCTCCAGCCTATTTTAATGCAATGTGGGTTCATTACCAACGCACTGCTGGGGAGTGTTTCAACCTAAGCACTGTTGCAATGGGAGGGCCAAAGAAAGACAGAAAGAGAGTGGGAGAGAGAAAGAGAGAAAGAGAGAGACAGAGCTAAAGAAAGAGAGAGACGGAGCTAGAGAGAGAGAGAGACAGGGCTAAAGAGGGAGGGAGAGAGAGAGGGAGGGAGAGAGAGACTTAGTAACAAGAATAAAACACAAACAATCAATGTTACCACACTGACCTTCAGGCTCCTTTGCCAGATATCAAGGAGGATGAAGAAGAGAAATATACAGAGACAGAGAGACACAGAGAGAAAGGAGAGAGAAGGAGAGAATGGTGGGGGTGGATGAGAGGGAGCAAGAGGGAAGAGTGACATTAGTGCATTGACCTGTGGAGCACATACTTCAGCTCCCCAGCACACGAGAGAGAGAGAGAGAGAGAGAGCAAGCAAGCAAGAGAGAGTGAGAGGAGAGAGAAAGGACAGAGAGAGAGAAAGAAGAGGGAGAGAGAGAAAAAAGAGAGAGAGAGAGAGAGAAAAGAGAGAGAAAGAAAGAAAGAGAAAGGAAGAAACAGGGGGAGAAGAGGGAAGAGGGAGTGACAGACAAAAAGAACAAGGAGATAAGAGAACTGGGACACGGGGCACAAAAGGTCAAAACAGTGTGCGAAAGAGTTTTCAGTGTGTGTTCTTGGAATAAAGTGTGTATGTGTGTGTGTGTTGGAGTGGAGTGTGTGTGTGTGTGTGTGTGTGTGTGTGTGTTGTTGGAGTAGAGTGTGCAAGTCCATCCTCCTGTGATGTGTTTTCTTGGACTACTGTGTCTGTGTGTGTGAGAGATGCGTCTTGGTGCAGAGTATGTGTGTGTATGTGTGTGTATGAGATGAGCATTGGAGCGGAGTGTGTAAGTGTGTTGTGTGTCGATGGAGTGAAGGGTTTGAGCACTTAGTCCTGTGATGTGTGTTGTTGGAGTAGTGCATGTGTGTGTGTGTGTGATTTGTTGGAAGCTGGAGTGTGTGACCTCCTCCTGTGATGCGTGTTGTTGGAGTAGTGCATGTGTGTGTGTGTGTGTGATTTGTTGGAAGTTGGAGTGTGTGACCCCGTCCTCCTGTGATGTGTGTTGTTGGGAGTGTAGTGTGTGAGCCTGTGTGGTGTGTATTGCTGGACTAGAGTGTGGGAATGAGTGAGTGTGTGTGTGTGTTGTTGGACTGTGTATTGTGACTGGCACATGTGTCTTCAATTACTGTACACTGGTGGTTTATAGACAGAAGGTTGACTGATGTCAGGGTGTGTGTGTCCAGATGGATCTAGAAATAGTGTGTCTGTGTGTGGAGGGTGTGTCTAATCATACTGTGACAGTTGGTCACTCTGTTGTATAATGCAGAGATATAGCCAACTGTGGTTGTGTGTGTGTGTGTGTGTGTGTGTGTGTGTGTGTGTGTGTGTACCTTGTCGTGCTGTGACTGTAATGTGTTGTGTAGAGTCCGGGCCTGCTGGATCTCCTGGTTCAGTTTCAGGGACTCCTGCTGGTGAAGCCGCTCCAGAGCCTGACGCTCCTTCTGCAGCTCCAGCAACTCCTACAGCCCCAACACACACACACACACACACACATTACATGCCACAGGCAAACATGCACAGTACACACTGGAAACAAAGTCCACATCTCACACAGACATAGAGTCCATTGCAAGCCACTCCAAGACATGCACAGTTCAGGTTGGGACACTCACAATTCACATCGCCCCACATGTCTCTCTCTTGCTTTCTCTCTGTCCTTCTCTCATTCTCTCTCTCTCCCCTCTCACATACACACACACACACACACACACACAGAATACATGACTTACTGCATCATTTGTGCATACACACATTCATGTCTCTCTGACTGCCACACACACACACAAAAAGGTTTCCCCATGGCGCCCCATGGTGAGTGAATGTGTGTGTGAACGTGTGTGTGAGAGAGAGAGAGAGAGAGAGAGAGAGGTGTGTGTTGTGTGAGAGGTGTGTGTTGTGTGAGAGGTGTGTGTTGTGCACTCCGTCTCACCCTCTGGTGTTCTCTCTCCATCTCCTTCCTCTTGTGTTCGGCGTTCGTGCGGCTGGTCTCAGCATTCTGCCTCTGGCACTTCAGCTCCTCCTGCAGCTGCTTGGCACGCTGCTCAGAGGCCTGGGCCTGCACACACACACACACACACACACACACAAATAAAAACGACAGTGTATCATTAGTTACACACAAACACACAGCAGAGTACAAATGACAGTGTATAGCTAGTCACACACCCACATTCAGTAGACATATAAAAACAAAAATCACGCACAAGCACACACCCACGCACACACACTCATCCAAGCACTCACTGTATTGAAGGCCCTGATGTAAAGTAATTTGGGCCTAATTCTGATAACCACATCATCCAGCATAACCTATTCATTTTTCCTACCTAAATTGAACAACAAAAACCCCTATTGCAAACTATAACTTAAGTTGGGCATGCCACCACCCCACCCGCCACATTAACACGGCCCATCCTCACCCGGTCCCTCTCCTGGCCAATGAGGGTGTGGGCGCGGCCCAGCTCGTCTTTGGAGCGCACGAGGCTCTGCTCGCGGCCGGCCAGCTCTCGCTTGGCCTCCCCGAGCCGCGTGTCACTCTCCCTGGAACGCTCGGCCTCTGCTCGCAGGTCCCGCTCCAGAGACTGGACCCATGACTGCAGCTCCTGGATCCTCTGAGATTGGGCTGTACGTGTGTATGTGTGTGTGTGTGTATGTGTACGTGTGTTGTACGTGTGTGTGTGTGTGTGTGTGTGTGTGTGTGCGTGTGTGTGTGTGAGTGAGAGAATGTGTGTGTGTGTACACAAAAACAAATTGTTGTGGGATAACAGTGTTTTTTAGGTGTGAAAGAACATGTGTGGTTTGAGTATTAGACAAGTGTGTACGTGTGTGTGTGTGTGTGTGTGTGTGTGTGTGTGTGTGTGTGTGTACACACAACAAATTGTTGTGGGATAACAGTGGTTTGTATGCGTCAAAAAACATGTAGTGTGGTTTGAGTATTACACAAGTGTGTGTGCGCGCATGTGTGTGTGGTAATGAATATGGGGGGGGGGGGGGGGACAGAAGATAAGCATGACTAATGTTTACAGCTTTAACACACATCTAACTAACAGGCCTTATTTCCTTACGCAGTAAACACAGATTAAAGGACAGCAGTGTACACAGAGAGAGTTTACATGGAAGGAAAAAAATGTGGTCCGAGTCTATTCCAAGTTTATGTCAAATCTTAATAATAATAAAGGTGCAGCCTAAATCAAAAAGTATTTGTTTCTTCACAGAAAGACTTTGATTCAACAACGACACAAAGAGATCTTTGTTGGGCCTACAGGGTGAGGAGGAAGGAGTGAAAAAAAAAAAAAAAAGATCCTGCAATGCAAGTGTACCAGCGTCTAATTGACAGCGCAAAGTTCCAAAGCCATTACGCACTTGTTCAGTTGCATAACAGTGACTGTAAATGAGTGAATGAATGAATAAATGAATGAATGAATGAATGAATGAATGAATAAATGAATGAATGAATGAATGAATGAATGAAGGCAGGGTATTTGCTGTGAGACAATGACACCATGGCAGCTCAGACTCCACAGCCAGTGCAGTGAGTCTATGGAACACACCTCCTCTTCATCCAGCACAGACAGCTGTGATGTTCGAGACAATGGCAGGTGAGCCTTGTCTGTGAGTCCGTGAGACACACCTTCTCCTCACCCTCAGGCAGCTGATGTGCTCCCTCGCTGGCTTATCTAACGGGAGCGGAATGCTCCGTGTCAGGTGTCAGCGGAGGACGACAGAGTCGACGAACCACTGCCCCAGCCGGCCGCGGTAAAGCTCCCCGGCCAACACAACACAATGGCGCTTATTCAGGGCCTACGCAGTGTACTGAATAAACAAAACTCTCTGTTGCTCTCGGGCCGGTCGGTCTCTCTCGCTCCTGTGCAAAACACAACCTCACAGATGTGTGCGCGCATACCAGGCCCTATCGCTCTCACTCTCACACACACACAGTGTGTGTGTGGCCCACAGTGTTATGTGCCGGTCAATGCACCACCAGCACGCATTGTGGGCAGAGCTTGCTTATCTGCTACGGGCCACTGATTTACGCAGTCAATAAAAATCTGCCCGAGCACCCGGTTCAATGGCGTCACTCGCTCCATCCAGCCCAAGAGAGGAGCGCGTCACAGCTCACGGGGGAGAAAAGCAGAACAATAAAACTGAATAAAACCCAGGAAGAGGGAGAGAAGAGGAACAGGAGGAGGAGAACCAATGTGTGAGTGTGTGAAGAAGAAGAACCAGAGTGTGTGTGTGTGTGTGTGTGTGTGTGCGTGAGCCCTTGTGTGTCTCTGTGCTTGTGTGTGTGTGTTTGCTTCTGTGTGTGTGTGTGTGTGTGTGTGAAATTAACTGAAGCACTATCCCCTAGCACTATGCTCCTTAAGGTTTCTGCTATGTAGCTTGATTGTTATCCTCGTTTTGTAAGTCGCTTTGGATAAAAGCGTCTGCTAAATGCATAAATGTAAATGTAATGTAAATGTGTGTGTGTGTGTGTTTGTGAGGAATGATAGAGGGAAAGGGAGTGGGAATGGAGAGACATGGGGGGAGGGGGGGTGTGAGCAGAGAAAAATAAAGTGTGTTGTTTATGCGAGTGGAGTGTCTGGTACATGCTCTACATAACAGGGCCGGACTACAGGAAGCTCTTGAGGACACTGCCAGTAATTCTCCTAGTATGGAAATACACACAAGCCACTCAGCCCAGGGAGAGGGGAAAGAGTGAGAGTGAGAGACAGGGTAAAAAGAAAAATAGATACAGAGAATACAATAAACAAGAAAAACACAATGTGAAAAAAATTAACCAGGAAAGATAAGGTGCAGCTCGTCAAAATGGCCAGAAAGTGGAGGCACTGTGGCTCAGTGGGCTAAGGCGTCGTGCCATGACTCTGACGACCCGGGTTCAATTCTGACCTGTGGTCCTTTGCCGGTCCTGCCCCATCTCTCTCTCCCATTCATTTCCTGTCTGTCTCTCCACTGTCACTACCGAATAAAAGGCAAAAAGCCCCAAAAAATATCTTTAAAGAAAAATGGCCACAAAATCACTGAAGGCTGTGGGTAAGGAGCAAATCTGATTCAGATTTGATGACCCTGCATTAGGACCCACTAAAGGGGACAAAAGAGGCCCCTGCTGGTCCCTATCCAGTGCATTATGTACTTAGTGACATTCAAACAGACTGGGTCAAAATGGGTCGCAAATGCCCCAGCAAATCCCTCAAAAAGATATCAGGCTAACGCCATAAAGCCACACAAGCTACAACAGAGCTGTGCAATGAGGAGAAAACCATACGTGTATGCGAGCATCCCCGTCAGCCAAACCAACCCTGTGCACTCTAACCCAGCAAGCAGGGAGCCCTGCATCCTGTGGACCTGCTCTGTGTTTGAAGTGCACAGACAGCATCCGGCATTCATGAGAGAGAGAGAGAGAGAGAGAGAGAGAGAGAGAGAGAGAGAGAGAGAGAAAATATTTGTCCAGGGCTTTAAGCCTAAGCAGAGGGTAAACATATTTAGCCTCCTGCACCGCACCCCACCCCAACACACACACACACACACACACACACACACACACACACACGTGACTGTTTCTGTGTCAATCTTGTGAAGAAGCAACTTTTCCATTCCTGTGAATCAGACGCATGGCGGCTGTGTAACATGTATCTGACAGAAAACCGTTTGCTGGAAAGAATAACTGGCAGGAAAAATAGCTGGCTGCCCACCAGGCCAGACAACAGCCATCCTACTCTCAAGGTAGGACTCCTAAAGGCTCCATGGCAACCCTTTCCTTCCCTTAAGGACTTTGAACCAACTCGTTATCATTTATAGCTGGCCATTTTCCCCGACACTTTTTCAATTAAGAGCCATAAACTTACTGAAACCGCAGTCAGTCATTTTAACACTGTCTGGACAGTTCATTTGTGACATTAGGAGAGCAAAACAACCCTCACCATCTCTCTCCTTCCTGAAGTCCTCCAGCATCCCACAATCCCCATGTGCCTCCAGGCCCCCAGCAGTGACCTCGCTGCTGGGGGCCACAGAGGATGCGGCTCTCCCCCTTGGGACGGAGCTGGTGTCATCCCGTTCCCACGGAAACATGGAGGAGGAGGGGGTGGAGGCATCTGGATTGCGTGCGGAACGGCGAGCAGGCGTGGCCTTGTGCGGTTGCTGGGGAAACGGCGAGGGCGCTCCTGCGCTGACTGATCTGGGGCTGTCACAGAACTGGAGCTGCTGCTGAGGAGACCACAAAATAATAATAATAAAGATAAACAAAAGAGCTGACGACACACAGGACAAGCACTAACAAACCCCACAAGCAGGGCCTATGGAAAATGCTGAGCACTGAAAACAGCACAATCTGTACTACATCTTTTCTACTGTGGGAACAGGGCAGGAGAGAAGAAAAACTACACAGATTGTCAACATTTGTTTACCCTTCAATCTGCCCTTGTCATTGTCCTTGCATTGCAGCAACATATGCAGGCATATTTTAGAGTCAAGCTTTGGTGATAATGTGCTAAACATTAAAATTGTATATTTGGCAAATAAGATTTGTTCAATGGTTACAGGTCCTGCTTGTGGTTGCTAGGGAGGCCTTGTAATATCATTTGCTTGCATCTAAATAACATTTTACATTCAAATAGTGGCCATGAAAACTAATCTCTTAAACTAGACTTTGAAAATGACGGAGGCCACTTCTACTGTATGGCCATTCCCTATTCCCAATCAATGGCCCAAACATGGAGACCAGGAGCTGCACTCACTCTGACGTGTGCCAGTCTGCCTTCTCCCTCTCCCCGCCGGCTCACCCGCTCATCCAGTTTGGAACCTAAAGAGGTCAAAGGGCACACACAGAGCTGACATCAGCCTCGGACAGGCAGCTGAATCCCTCGGGGGGGCGGATGGGGTTCATATTGACTGTAAAGGCTGTTTTTGTTCATTGTCGAATGGCTGCAAAAATATTACAGACCGCAGAGTGGACTTTTCCCCAGATCAATGGGGCACGGTGTGAGAATGGGGGGTGTGGAGAGCACAGGATGGAAAACAATGGAGGGCAAAGGAAAACAGCACAAAAAGAAAAGCTAAACAACAGTGATGGAGGAAGACAGTGACCGAGCTTAGAGCATACAGGACAAAGGAGTAAGCTACAGAAAGATCCCTGACACAAAGAGGTTGACAGGGGAACAAACACAGAGTTGTTAATGTACTGCCTATGTATTTGTGTGTGTGTGTGTGTGTGTGTGTGTGTGTATACAAACACAGAGTTGTTAATGTACTGCCTACGTAAGTGTGTGTGCGTGTCTGTCTGTGTATATGTGTGTGTGTGTGTGTGTGTGTGCACATACTGTTGTGCTCCCAGGGCGATGCCATGTTCCAACAGGGGGTGGAAAACAACATGGAGTCCCCAGAGCTGTTGCCACGGTGAAGTTTCTCCAGCTCCGCCTCCAGTCTGCAGAGAGTAGAGCGGGGATGACACCGACACTAATCACGTTAGGGCCTTATGCAAGACCGTAACTCAAACAGACTCGCCACACTCGTAATGCAGGTCTGTGCACGGACAAGCCGGGGCAGTGGGGAGAGAGCCAAGATTTGTCATGGGAGTGAAGACTAAATGCGATAAAAATCACTGTGACTTTAAGTCCACATTAAAGTATCAGATTAAAGCTTTAGACCACTGGAGAGCACTTAAGTAAAAAAATTAAACAATCTATTTATTAACTAGAGCTATTCAAAATAACCCAGTGATGTGTAATGATCATGGTAAATAAAAAAAAAAAAACAAATACAAACAAAGAGGTGTTTAACATGTCCTGTTGCAACTCCAAACTTACAGCGTGTGGCTTTATCAAACCACTAACATTTTTTTAATCATCACTTAAAATCATCAAAGTGTTGCCATAACCCAAACAATGGCACACATCACTTTTGTGAGATCCTGCCGCGGTACAGAAGTCCTGTGTCATGTGCCTATAAGACACATGTACGATCACCCACCTACAGCAAACTCTTGACCTCCTCGTAAAGGGCGCTGTTCATGTATACATGTCTGTCTGCTTGTCTATCTGTCTGCATCTCTCTAGCCCAGGGGTGGGCAAACCTTTTGACTCGTGGGCAACAATGAGTTCTAAAACAAAGGGGCCGTGCCAGGAGCAGATGGATATAGTGTTTGTGTGAAGTAATATAAATTTAAAGGCCATTTTATTTCACAGTTTTTGGCTTTAATAGGTAGTAAAGCATGGATGGCCAAGGCTTTTGGGAGGAAAAATAACAGCAGTAAAAACATTGCAGGGAAAAGACTAAATAAATAAGGTTTAATAATTAACATGAATTATATAATATCTTGACAGGTTTGGCGGGCCAGATTAAAAAGCCCAACAGGCCGTATATGGCCCCCGGGCCGTAGTTTGTCCTAGCCTGCTCTTGCCTCTCTATTTGCCTCTCTGTTCAGGGGTGCATATATCCATCTATCCATCTATTTATTCATCTATCCATCCATCCACCTATGCCCTGTGTGTACCTCTTGATCTCCTTGGTGAGATTGGTGGTGAGCGTGTGTGCCGCCTCCAGCTGCCCCTCCAGGCTGAACACCTGGGCCTGCCGCGCCTGCAGCTCCTGGGTCAGCCGCTCACGGGCACACACCTCTCCCTGCGCCCGCTCCCGCACCCCCGTCAGCTCCCGCTGGACAGCAGTCAGCTCCCGCTGCACCTCCTCATTCTGCACAGGAGGAAATAAGAGACATTGGGGATTGGGCCTGGGGTTAAAGGTCCGCTCAGTAAGTCTGTTTTTTAACCCTGCAGTGAACGGCACAAAGCTGTAGAGGGAGCTCTGTATAGCTAGATGTATTGCTGTATTGCTAGCGGTGCGCTCTCTCACGCGTTGCATGTTCCGTCACTATAGAGGGCTGTACAGCGGTGCGCACAATAGCACAAATTTGCAACACAACAGGCAAGTCTAATAGAAAAAACGATTTCAACGCGATTTTATGACCATGAAAATTGTTGTATAAACTTACTGAGAGCTTCTTTTAGAAAAGTGCAGATAAACAGAGCAAGGTTTTCCTACAGAAAAACACACACGCTACAGTGACCATTATTATTGGAAGGGTTATGTAGTACAGTTTCAGATGCATGGTGAAAAGCACAAAAATGTAAACACCCTAAACTTGCATGAACAATACAAAACTTTTCTGGGGTCATAGTGAAGGTGGGAAGGAGGCGGCTTTAATGAGAAATTGACTGTGATTAAATCCATAGTACATAGCCCACATAATAAACCCAATATCTGCACAATGGCACAGTAACTAACTATCAGTTTTATTTCGCTATGGCCAATTCAGTTTACATGAGTCATTGGTTTGTTATTCAGTTTGTTTTATCAAGTTCATCCAGTTCTTTTTTGTACAGACAGCTTTAAGTGACCTTGAACAACTGGGCTATTGACAGATTGACATACACTGCATTTCTCCATTAGATACAGTGGGAACAGAAAGTTGTTGCTATATGAACAGAAAAGGTAAGGGAACCACACTCCCAAAGGCTCAGACTTGTTTCAATGGTTCTGTGGCAGCAATCTTGTGGGCCTTTTATTTACAGAAAAAAACTCATATGGCTCTTTATCAGGATAATAATCTGTAACCGAGGGAACAAAAGGAACCAAACCAACAACTGACACACCAGATTTCAATTAACAACTGACACACCAGACTGTGCAATAGCGGTCTAAGCCGGCCAAGAACAGCCACCAATCAATAAGGTGTTGTGTACAAGGGGCAAAGTCTTTCATTAGTTCCCCTACTGAGTATTAGTGACACAGGAAGAAGGTATGATGGGTAGGACTGGGCGATTTGGCCTAAAATCACCCGAAACCCGATTACGATTAATGAATGATTCTTTTATTTATTTTTAATTATTTTGCCCTCATAGTTTACTTACAAGTTTTCAACAGTAAATATGCTCAAATATTACAAGTGGGAGATCTCAATTGTTTCAGTTTTTAAGGTCTCCATGCTCAACATGCCGGTGGAATAACGTGACAGAGCGGGGTCACATGACTCCACATGCAGTAGTGTTTTTGAAGGGAAATTAATTGAAATAATTGACCTGGAAAAATATGATCGGTTCTGAATGTGATAGGTTCTGAATGTCGATTACGATTACTTTTCAATTAATTGCCCAGCCCTAATGATGGGTTCACTAGGGATGGCCACCGGCATAAAGGGGTGAGGCATTGTGACTGGCTGGAAGGAGGAAGGGGAGAGTCATTGTGACTGATTTCTGTGCACTTAGTGTACCTTAAGCTTGCACTTGTGCAGGGCCGCCTCAGCGTTGTCTAGCTGCAGCTGTTTCTGCTGCCTCTCTCGACCCAAATGCTCCTGCTGGGCCTGCAGCTCGCGCACCTTCTGCAGGACCCGGCCCGTCAGGCCCGCCGTCCAGTCATCCGCCGCCCAGCTCATGCTGTCACGACAGGTGTACAACCACACACGCACACAGCTTCAGTCAGAAATGTCCCTAGGAGTGTCGTCAGAGATCCATCTGAATAAAAAAGTAAGAAAGTGTCAGAAAAAACACCTTAAGCAATAAAGAAGCCAAATTTTGAATTTTACGTTTAAGCAAGCTCAAGTTCTGTGAAGCAGTCAATTCTCTTACAGAGAGCCAGAGGGTAAAAATGTCTAAACTTGCTACATAGCAATATGTGATTGAGCATGCCCTGGGTGATATGGAATGAACGCGATGACATTAAAAGTGCGCATATGTGCTCCAGGTGGGGTTACTAAAAAGGGGGATGAGTAGAATGAACTAACTCCTGTACACATGTCTGCCACGCACTATTATAGATATTATTCATCTGCTGCTCTGTTTGTTCTAAACACTTTGCCTATTCACTGTGTCTATTAAATACATAACACGAAATGGAAGGTAACTGAATGAACCACGTAATGTAGACGGAAACAAAATAACAAGCCAGTTCTCTTCTCACCAGCGCACAAAGACAGCGTAAACAAAGGAATGTAGATATTCAGGAATCGCGTGTAGGTCTATCAAATCGTAACGTGAACAGTCTGAGCTCATGCCAAAACATGTTTTCACCTACGACCCACAGCATTTAAAGACATTTACACATTTAGCAAAAAAAATTAAATGACCATTGATTTACGGTACAGATTACAATATAAAACAGCTTGAAGTCAAACGTTGTTGAAGCTCTTGTTGATATCCAGGTTAACAAAACGTACGACGGGTAGACAAATCAAACTCATGCGATGAAAAGCGCAAAGATTTCATATCAATGGGTAATTTAAAGTTAAATTTATGTCCTTGCTGACATTGGAGGAAAACTCCTGCGGTTGTCAGATGGCACCTTAACAATACAGATAATGTTAACGTAAATTATGTAGCTGGAGGGGCAAGTTAACAAGTAGTCTAACGTTAGTGGCTAGTGGGAGCAGCTTACGCGCTAGATCTAGATCTATAACTGTCAAAGAGGAAATTTTGGCACAATTTTGTGGATTTCCAACCCGAAATAAAGAAATGGTGGCAAACGTTAACGATAACTGGTAAAAAAAACTGATAAAGACTAGCAGGTAATCACGCGCCTTTTGCCGGAGTAACGTTAAACCTTGGCTCTCATTTTACTTACTAAATTCGAGTAGTTTAGAGTTGTAATAAAGCACTTGCCTGCACTGCAATCAGCATGTCCATAGCCTTTTCGATCTTTATCCAGTAACGACTGTTCAACACTACAATAAAACGGATCTCAGGCTAGCTAGTTTGTCTCGTGCTGTCAGGCATCCCTCTAAACTCTACATGACACACGAGGCGGGGGTCAGTGACGTAGGCTTGGTGGGAAATTCGGAAATTTCATTTCTGAAATGCTCATGCTAACGCCATCTAGTGGCAATTACAGGCAAAATTGTAATTGCAAAATTGCAGAGCAGTTTCCCCCTGTGAATGTTTTTTTGTATTTTTTTCCACATTGTATATATTTTCAATGATCTCTAATCAGTGTCTAATATCAATCAATATCAATCAATAAATCAAGTTTGTCACATGCATAAAGTTATTGCCAACCTGTCAACCCATTTGAGGAAAATGAGTAAGGGCTGTGTAGAGATGAAGGTGTGTGTGTGGGTGGGTAACAGTGTACTTTATATACAGTGTAACAGTGTACTTTACTCTGTGGATTGGATGGCATTCTGTTGATGGCAGGGGATGTGGTGTGCTGTGTGTGTGTGTGTGTGTGTGTGTGTGTGTGTGTG
>JAGFZM010002034.1:112024-171541 GCA_017657215.1 Limnothrissa miodon | reverse complement strand
GGGAACTCCCGCCACACATCCACCAGCACCTCCCGCGGCTGGCAGCTGCTCCGCTGGTACACGTCCATCCACTTCACCACTTCAGGGTCAGAAACATGAAGGGGAGGCGGTAGGGAGTGGAGTGATGAGGGTGTGAGACAACGTAGGTCAATGTAAGTCACGAACGTAGGTGAACATAGGTCATGCACAAACAGAGTGGATATGCACATGGGATTGTGTGCATTGCAGTAGGTGAAAGAGATTACTGAAATATACTTCAAGGGGACATGGGAAAAAAAATGTCATGTCATGGGTAAACTGTAAGTTTGCTAAAAAAAGGTCCAGAGAAACTAATAAAACAAACTCAGTAAGTAATTTGAATTTTGAATAAAGTATATAAGAGATATATGGTTTGGGCACACAACTATTGGAAGGCAGTAGGTTTAAAAGTTTTTCTGAGATTTGAGCATAAATTGTGTTAAATTTTAGTTGATTACAGAGCCGGCTACACTTTCACATACAGATCATCTATTCCAGTGATTCAAAGCTAGGTTTTTTAGTATGTAAAGGGATTATATGCATTATTTATATCATTCGAAGAAATTATACATCTTCATTATCCATCCCATCAGAAATATGTATTTTGTGCCAAAATACAATGTCCACAGACAGAGGCAAGAGACAGAGACAATAACACAAACTACCTTCTCTAGTTCTGTGGGGTTCTGCTGGTTGTGACTGTGTTAACTGAAAGAAAAACAAAAAGGTAAAATGTTAAGCAAATGGCTGCTTCAACTCGCTATAACGCAATTTCATAACATTTTCACATGCACGAAGGGTTGTATTAATGTGACCTTTGTTTGGACCATAAATTCCATCCATATTTGAGTCTCAACCTGGTACCATTGGCCAAGCGTGAAAAATCTGAAAAGCAGTCTCACACACACCCACACACACACACAAACTCCTTGGCTGGATACTATTAGGTCTGGGCTTACTAACAAGGTCACTGTCAAGAGAATGTAGACTTTGCTCTAAACCCTGCCCCTTATCCCCCTCCCTTGTCACCACATTTGCCTTTGCCCAGGTTTGTGCCTATGAGTGTGTGTGTGTGTGTTCAGTGTGGGGGATGGCTGTGCTAGTTTGTGTGTATTTGTGTTTGTGAAACTATAATGTGTGCGCACTAAATGTAGCTTCTCTCAAATGTCTTTTTATGTACCATAAATGAAGCACCACATGATCCATGGCAAAGCGTTTTCTCTCACTATACACAGTGAAATGGTGTAAATGGTTGAAATGACAATAAAACCCAACTTGACTTGACTTAAGTCAGGGCGAGAGTGTTTGTCCCTGAAATTCTAGCAAGCGACAAGTGACAACTGCATTCCTACATACAAACTGTCCGCCACACACGACTATAGTATACATATGCATGGAGATGAATCAAAATAATTGAGCAAACAGCTTAGATAGGATATCAACTGGACACACAAGGCAGGGAGGGGAAATGAAGCAGGGAAGACGGGAGTGTCCCGGAAAGGACTGCAGACCCGCAGGGTTGACGAGGGGGAGATTATTTTGAATTTTCACGTGACTTGTGTGTTACTGTTTCAGATATGCATGGTTTTAACAAGGTTGTGGGGGAGCCAAATGAAGGCCAGAGCTGACTGGATAGAAGCAAACAAAATGGGTGTTCGGTGTTGTAATATGAGGGAAGGGCCGAACCATTTCTACACTACCACCACCACCACTACACACACACACACATATATATATACAGATCACTAGCATCTGAACCAGTGTGATATACAGGGCAAAGCTCTAAGCTCAAAAGGAGGCAGCACTGCCATGGACAGACACACATTGGAGTTCACACACACACACACACACACACACACACAAATAGAAGTAGTGCCAGCTCTTGCAGCAGAGGCTGTGGCTCCATCTAGGCTTCTCTGCGTCAGCTCTGCCCGGGCTCCTTTGAGGTTTCTCTCCGAGCCTCTCTTTGGTTCCCAGCAAAGCTGCTTTCTCAACCTCGCTGACATGATCCCTCTCCCCCTCTCTCCCCTAGGCTGATATCACTGCGGCACAGACACAGAACATTAACAGCCGGGCTTCTTCCAGGAGCATTTTTCAAAGAAATAATTGTCTAACAAGCTTCTGGTCAGTGTCTGTCCAGCTGACACGAGCCGGGAGCATTCGGTACAGGGGCTTGAGGGAAGAGTGGCCAGCATGGCACTCAGTGGACTCGCAGACTGTGACATCAGCGCCAAACGGAAGATTACTCCCTCTCGTGAGTCAGTGGCAAGTGGCACATAGACACACATACAAGCTAATACGTCAAGACACACACACACACACACACACACACACAGCGACACTGCACGTTGTCCTCAGTCCAATAAAGCTCTACAGTGAGCCAAACTCATTTATTACACAGCTACTGCTTCTGTAAGCTTTGGCAGTCAATTAATACACAACAGTGGCATCCTCTGCACTTCACTCCTCTCATGTGTTAAACCTGGGACAACTGTGGAAGCTGAAGAGCAAAGGTTCCCAACTGGGTACAAGACTGAGACAAACACAATGTCTGTCTAGCCATCAGCCAGCCAACATGGTGGATTTTATCAGTTGCTGGAATATAGGACTTACCACTAGCAGGCCCCTACAATACAAATTAATCAAACCATTGATTTAAAAAAAGAGCAATAGTTTAATTGCGAATATAAATAAGATTTAAAACAAGTGTCTCTCTTACAATGCATCTCCTTGTAGGCTATTCAATTCATAAATTGGTTCACTAAGTTAAGAAACATCTATTTCAGATAATGGTCTAAAATTAAGTTATAATGTGTTGCTCGTGCACAGAGTTCCTCTGTGGCCCCGACTTATTATAGTCTGGAAAAGAATGGCCTAAAAACACTTGTCAGCGATATTCTAGACAAACATTATTAACGCTAAAAACATTACGTCGACGTAGGCTTTGCGTTAACCTAGGTTCCAGAAGTTGTCACAGCCTGCTACAACTTGATATTAAACGGGCAGCCGCGATTGAGCCAGTTATATGGTATAAAATTTTCCAGAGAAAAGCTGCAAAAATGAAATTAAGCTACATATACATACCTTGGCATAACAAATGGGTATTCCTGCGAGAGAAACAAGTTGAAACAATCCAAGGATAACTTGCAGTCGTGTTCCCATAATTAAGTTTAGCAAAGTGACGGGGATAGTTCTGTAAATGAGAAAGCTCGATATCTTCTTCCGTGAATTCTTCCCGTTTGTTTAAAAACAACAATATGTGTCTGAATCCATTGTTTTCAGTTTTATACACTAAGTAGCCCAGGAGCTGAAAGCCGTGATAATTTGCTGTGTAGGACCCCTAAATGCTGAGCGGTCACTGCCCCCATCATGGCTTTGCGTGGATCTTAAAAAGATGGACCGATTAAGCTAACTTCGTGGAGTTTGTTCTCGTCGACCTGTGCAAACTGCTTAAGTCCATAGCCTAGGTTAAAACTTATAAGTCATATCTTGGGTATAGACTATCAAAATCATACACTGGAAATGCTTTAATTTAGGTAAAGCATGCTATAGCCCATAATTAGTATAACCCAGCGCACTTTACTAATGAAGCGAATAAATATGTCTGCTTTAAATGAATGTAGCCTATTGGAACAGTTCACGTGGAACAGGATTTTTAGAAACAAGCAGTTTTTCATATGCTTCACAGCGGGTCCAAAAAAACAACCGATTGTAAATCACAGGTTAATATGAATCCATATTCCGGCATAGATGACATAAATATTCCATCTAGAAGGGAAGGCGCACATTATATGCATGTGGTCCTCTGTGAATCGTTGACGACATGCTGGTCCGATCCGCCTTGTTCGGCACATCTCACGACTATTGGAGGTCACTGTTAAATCTATCCCGATGGCTTCTAAGTCAAATCGATGACGTTTCGTTGAAGAAGAGGCTCCTCTTTCTCACATGAAACATTATGTGGTCAAACAAAACGCTCGTTCACGCGCAGGTGTTTAACATAAAACACTGGTTAATTCAAACGTGGAAAAATAAAATATGTCTATTTGTTATAACCGTTTTCCTCATTCCCTTTGCCCTTCAGAACAGTGAAGGCGCAAGCGGCGCAACTCTGCTTTTGCGCGTAACCATTGCACTGCCAACTTTTTTTAGACAGACCTGATTCGCGCAAATGTGGGCGCAGGTGTAACGTTCATTCGTGACCCGTTGGTCGGTTGATGATTAACTGAGACTTTCCTCGTCGTCTGGCCATTTCTCCAAACAAGCCTTTCATTTCTAAAAGGTATACAGACCCAGGGGATATGTTAACCTATACATATAACCCATAACCTACACTTCATGCATGCCTCCTTGGTTCGAGCGCACTAGAAATATGGAAAATATCGACGAAACCCTCCTCTATTCTGTTTTCGCTGTAAATGATCAAATTTCAGCAGGCTTCTTTGATGGGGCGTTATTCTCACACACCAAAGTTCCCTCAACGTCACAGTTAAATCTGTTTGGGTTATAACAAGCACAAACCACATGGGGGATAGTGGGATGAGGGTTGTGTTATCTCTTCTTATGTGGTTTCTGCCCTGTGCTGGGTGACATGGGCACCACAACCAAACACAGCTCCAAAAGTGGATTGGTTTGAGGTAAATGCACAAAAAGGGGTTTGAAGTATCAGACTATTCATATCCAAATGCTAAGCAAAGCAGGCTAGGATACATTTCATTTTTACTTGTAAGTGGTCAGGTTTACTTTTCAACTGTGTGTTCACCTTAAAGGTGGAAGCACCCAAATGTCTATGTTGCTAGTCTATATATGATGCAAAAAGGATCTACTGAGTCATTCCACTCTCTCATATCTTCTTCATCAGGCCTGGAGAGCAGCACCTGCATATGGGCTACCATGTTATCTGAGCGTTAGATCCAAACGAGTCCTTGGCCCCAGTCAGTGGGGAACGTCAACATCCGTACCAGACATTCCGGAAAGTGCCATGCTGTTGCACTTCAGCCGTCAGGGACCCATCATATTAATTATTCTCTCATGATCAAAAATCAAAACATGCTCTTGGTCATGAGGGCTAATGGCCAGGGTACAAAGAGGCCTAGGACCTAAATGATATTTAAGCAAGGTAAGACAAATTCATTTTAGCTGAGAGATAACCATTTTATTGTGCAATGTGGCACAGATCAGTTATAGTTAGACATTAAGGCAATCAAAAGTAACACTATTTTCTCACACATGAAGGCATTGTGGTGATATTTATCCCCACAATATGCACACACATTTTGTGTGGTGTGTGCATGCTTTTTCTCTTTTACTTAAATTAACTCACTCAAAATGATTTGCCCTCCAAGTGAGACAAGGTATCTTCATGATACCCAGTAAATAAAACAAGGGCCCTCTTGGGTCCTTTTGGTTCAAATATTGCACTGCATGGATTACTCAGATTGAGTAGTATACTGATTACATGTACTGAAAGTCCCTCCACTGTGTTTTCCGGGTGGCAAAGCACCATCTTCTTATTCACAGAATTTCCCATCTGCATCATACATGTGTACATAGCTATCTATTTACAGAGTAGAATTTCGTCAGGAATGGCAAATAAAAGCACAGCTTCCACAAGAGTTACCAAATGTGAACTGAAGTGTCCAGGGCTGGACCCCTTTAAGGTCTTGCAGCTGTTTGCTTATTAGTCCTTCCGCTGAGACATTCAATTTTCCCTCTGAAAGTGAGGCGTGTTCATGAGAACTTGTGCCGACAAACATTCCCCTAGGTGAACCGAGTTCACTTGCACAAACTATCCATCTCAGATGTCAGAACCAAGACAAACAGGTGAGAGTGGGTCAGAAACACTCCTTGAAAACTAAAACAAGACCCAGACTAATTTCTACTGTTAGCACAGGAGACGCCTCCAATGCCAAGTGTTCTCTGTGTACCAGAGTCATCCTTCAGTTCCAAGAGCAAACCTTTTATTTTCTAGTCTCCTACTTATCATCCTTGTTCCGAATGTTGTACTTCTCAAGAAATTCAGCGTGCTTCTGTCTCAGGATCTCTGTCTGTTTCCTGAATCCGTTCACTCTAAGGGACAAAAAGAAAATAAGACACCAGTTTCACTAGAGGCTGCACGGTCCACAGACACCTACACCTACAGTTGGATTAAGAAAGGAGTAAATGGTCTTGGTACTTGTTCTTGTTCAAATGATCTGGGTACTTAGAACACACATTGTCCAACATAATGTGATTTAACCCTAGTCTCAGATTGCGTTTTGTTAGGAAGACCAGTTTGGTCATCTACTGTATTCTATAGGTCGAACAATGGCCTTCTTTCCATTTAATTTGTGTGTGTGTGTGTGTGTGTGTGTGTGTGTGTGTGTGTGTGTGTGTGTGTATTTCATCAGTATGGCTATAGAATATTTCAGTAAACCACTTCTACATACAGCAAGTGGCATTGTTTATTTGTCAATGTTAAGCCAGAGGTCAGAAAGACAGTTTAATTTATACCCCAAATATGTAATGCATTCTGAAAGCACTAGAACTAGAACCTAACATACCTGGCTCTTTCTTTGGACTCGTTGTAAATCTCAGTGATGACTCGGTCCTTTTCATCCATAAAGTTTGTGTGGACCTCTTCCAGCTTTCTGAATAACCCAAAAAAAAACTAACTTATTTTCAACTGGGAATTCAGAAATGTAAATACAGACAACAGGCTGACCTATGTGGGAACACGGTCAGTCATGAAGCTTGGCCTTATATTTGTGACTTGCATGAGATGAACAACAACATTCAAACAGGAAACACATGATGTTCGGCTCATCCTGTGTCACAGGTCTCTCAAACAACGTTAACATCTGGTCCACAATAAACAAATATACCACAAAACGAAAAACTTTGACCAAATTAACATACCACTTTCAACATCTGCAGCTTTTTACATTAAGCCCTACAGAGAATAGGGCCAACCTTAGGTAACTTAAACTGTCAGTATCATCACACAATGACTTGTGGCTCCAAAGCTCCTGTGGCATGGCCCCGGTATTGCCAACTTGGCATGCAAAAACACCGATTACAGGAGAGAAAACAGAGCGCGTGCCTGGGGAAAGCCATGCGCACACATTAATGAGATTTATCTGGGCACAGTGGTTGGGGTGCTGGGGGTGGAAAAAAAAACGTCAGCCACTAATTAGCAACAAAACCTAGTGCATGTGCAGGAATAAATTCAGCACAGCAGTTAATTTGCACAAGGGAAAACCAATATTGACTTGAATTGGTCTGGCCCTAAATGAAATGTTATCGCAGGTCACAAACAGTACAATGTGAAGAAATGTCACCTTGAAGCTTAATTGAATGTAAATAAGTAAATAAAGAACTAAGTGAATAAATAGGCACATCCTGAGCCCCATTTATCCCTTCCACTACATGTGCAGAATCAACTGTTGTTCACTAACAGATTAGCATGAAAAATGGTAGTAAAGACCGTAGAGAAACAAAAGAGCAAAGTGCCACACCTTGCTCTTTTGTTTCTCTTGGGATTTATCGGTAGCCAGCACCTCATTTTAGTGTGCGTTACATCTTTCCTTTTTGTTAAAGTAAAAACCGTAGACACAAAAATAATAATCACATCACCCTGACCTGAATCCAACCCAGTGCGCTCCCATGCTCAGGACCATAGCCAGGACACAGTAGCTCACTAGCCGCATGTTCCTCTTCTTCTTCTGCTCCCACTGCTCAGTGCTATTGCCAGCGTCTGTGTCCTGGGCCTGGCGGAACTGCTCCCAGTAACGGATTCGCTCTGACTGCTCGGCACTGAGAGACATAGAGGAGCGGAGTCAATATTGGCATGTGCTCATTAAAACACATAAGCATAATGTGAAGATAGCGTAGGGACCGGCTGGATCGCGTGAGAATGAAACAGTCTGAGAAAAGAGGAGAGGAGAGAAGAAGCACAGGGGGCGTTTGTTGTTGTTGTTGTCTTACGTGGGGCTGTAGGTGTGAGTGGACGTTGGTCTGAAGGGCTGACGGCCTGGGTAGGGGTGTCGGATGCGGAGGTCATATTCTCTCCTGCTGGTCTCCCGGCTAAGAACTCTGTAGGCCTCGTTCAGTTCCACAAACTGGCTGTGGAGGCTGGGGTTGGTTGGGTCACTGTCTGGATGCAGCTGAAGACGTGATACGAGAAGAGATGATATAACTACCCACAACGCTAGCCTGGAATTGTGGGATTGAATCCCAGCTGCCACTATTGTGGCTTTGAGCAAGGTACTTAAGTTTATATGGTGGCACTTAAGACCTTTTTCAGCATGTACAGAATTACAGCATGTACAGCATGCTCAGCACTTAGATAATATAGTCTCTATATGTGAAGGCTAGCTTTGAGAACACAGGTGGTGTACACAGATATTTTTAAAAACTAGGGAAGTGCTCTGCTCACAAATATTCTTGTATAACACAGCATGTGTAAAGCAACACTGTTCTTAACCCTCAATACCATTTGGGAGGGATCTTGATGCATCACAAAGTTCTTTGATACTAAGTAATTAATTTTGGTATATAGCAATTCCTCTAATTCCTTCAAAAACTCATCTACCGATGTAATTTCCTTTTGAACTAAAGCTTGACAAATGCCCGTAGTGAAGAAGACCCTTAATATCTTCAATGCTGGTGTTTCATTTTACATTAAGTTGCTCTAGGGAACACTGGAGTAATTGTAAGACAAATGTAAGACAAATGTAAGTTACCTTCGCCACTTTTCTTAATTAATAAATGAATAATATTATGATGAGAGTTTAGTCGCACAAGCAAGTAGCTTTATAAGACTTAGTAGTACAAAAGTGGCTTATCCAGCACAGACTTAATTTAGTTTGAAGCTTTTTCGTTAACCATTCAGTATGTAAACATATACACAATGAGAGATTGCTTTTAGATACTGATTTAGAAATTTTTCAGCACTGATAAAGCAGGACACATAGTTCTATTAAAAAGGTCGTATGGAGCCCAAATTTCCTATTCATGAAAAGAACGCAATGGCGCGCCTGTGTCTGTAATCAAACTGAATCTCTCTGGTGTCAACTTGCCTCCCACTCCTAAACTGAACGTCCCCTGAGGGATTTATCGCCGAGCTCTAATCTGTCTCTCTCGTGGGACAAGAGACCCTATCTCTCCCCCAGTGTTCCAACATCCCAGACTGCGAACATGCACACACAGGACGCATACGGACAAGGCACACAGAAATAAACTCATGTGCGGTTCATAAATACAAACATGAAGCGCATATGGAAAAGGACAAGAAGGCCTGTAAAAATACACACTCTAATAGTGAAAACAAACACAGGCAAACACATGTCATGCATGTGAACTCTGCACTTAATAGGCCTATAAAACAGCTAAATGAGTTCAGGGAAACATTCATTTTGTGGAAGCACACTGCCCCCCTCAGGGGAGAAACTGTATGACAAAAAGTCTAATTCATTTTATGCACTAATGGAATTACAGGGTTTAGAACTCTCAAATTATGGATTCTAAATATCTTACTGTTCAGGCAGGGATACTTGTGGTTTATCTGTGGGATAAATTACTTCTTACAATTCACAGGCACTCCTACCGCACCCATTAAACTACAGCAGCTCTCTTGGCTCTTATGAAAATTACTCCAAATTAAGAGTGTGGGGGCCAATACTTGTCTCAAATTAGTGGGAACGGAAGGATAAAAAGAAGGAGGAAAAAAACGTGAAGGAGGAAAGATAACTGTGAAACACTCAACCTTTTTGGACTTGTCAAAAAATGCTGTCTTGATCTGCTCCAAGGAAGCATCATGTTTTATTCCAAGTAGATCATAGTAATTTGCTGTCGATCTGTGGAAAATATAGATAGAAAGCTTGAATTTCTATTTAAGAATACACTGAATTTGGCATACATTTCAGTTAAAAAAGTTTAAAAATGAATTGTCTAATACATTTGGTGAAAATAAGTTTCTACTTATAAATGACATGAAAGGTTATCTCAGTCCCACATTAATCTTTATTAATGATTTATTAGTGATTTCCTCTTTCAAATTACTTACAATCCAATTTTTATCATTAAATTATATATTGTTGCAATTAAGCTTGCATGTCCTGTGTCAATGTTTAAGAAACCCAAAGATGTCTAAGGTACACACGTTCCATACTCAAGTAAAAGTACTGTATAGGTACTTGTCGTATATAAAATATACTGACTAAAATAAAAGTGAAATGAACAGGTAATTTTTTCATTGAAGCAATGTTTCTTCCCTACACATATTGTAAACTTACTCTAAGAATTTTTATTGTTCTTTTTTTATTATAAAATAGTCTACTGCTCTTCCAAATCAATCACAATGCCTTCTCTTTTGTTTACATGTGAACAATTGAAGATGCATAAACTATCAATCTCATCCTTATATACATGTCTAGGAAAGGTGCAAACATGCAAGTTCTATACAAAACCAAAACAATTTTAAGCACATAAAAACTAATGACAACACAGAAAAATGTGGGTATAAGTAACAGACCCCTTACCTATTTGCTGCAGAATGTGAGAACAGAAGCTTGGCACCTTTGCAGTACCAAATGCAACTATGGCAAAGACGCAGGTGGGCTTCAAGCTGCATTGTGTCGTTCAATGTGTGCACAATAAAGTTTCTCTAATTAAAAAAGGCAACCTGCAGAGGGCAAAGTAGAAAAGGATTGTTAAATAGCCATGAAAATCCAACCGAATTCTTAATTATCTTGTTACAGAAATGCATTTTCATATCACATTGGATCTATTCATCACCCTCACCAAAGAGATAACCTAGGTCTCAAAGAGCTGCAGCAAATGAGCAGTCATGACCCCTTGTGAGCTTTTGCAACTAGTTGTGAATCGAAAGATCTGTCAAGACTACGAGTGGCCATTTTTCAGATGGCATGCAGAAATGTGCAGTAGTCACATTGTGTACCCGCTAGGTGGTATGTCTTTTTCCGATTAGCTTAACCCCCGCCCCAGTTGTATAAAAGGCACAGAATAGATTATGTTACCTAGTTCATATAGTAGGGGTAGTCTAACGAAGGAAATACCAAACCTAGGAACATGGGTTGAAACCTGATTGTGCGATACTGTATCAAGAACATTAGCTAATGCTACACTGTAGCCTAAATGGACTAACGTTATAGCCCGACGACAAATAGAGGCGTGTCATGACAAAAACTCTTGATATTTCCACACTATTTTAATTTCACTTGGGTTAAACTGGTTGTAAATACATTAGACCTATAGCATATTAAAATAACCATGTCTGAACAAAAAGTTAAATGGCGACTAAACAAAGGTTTCATAACCTCTCTTCAACTAACGTTACAGTTGCATAACGTAACTTCAGTCAGAGAACAAGCTGAACATATTGTCCAAGTGCGGATCCACTGCGCTTTCATAATTCTATGCTAGCATATTTTAAATTACATCAAAACATAGCATTTCACTGAAACATTGATTGTATTAATTGTATACATAACATGGATCATTACATTTGTTGTTTATTGCTGAAATATTTTGCAAAACATTGAGAAACAGTGCACGTCCTAGATTTATTGCATTTTCAAACACGTACATGCAGTTTACATACCAAACAAATAATAGCTATTGCTCTTTAAAAATGCATGTTTGACAATATGATTAACATTAGTTTCAAATGTATGCTTACCTGATGCCTCCTAAAGGTACCCAAAGCTACTTCTTCACTCGTCGCATGTTTAGTGTGTATTTGTAGGCGGGGCTTAAATATACTTTAACTGGGGTTCCGTTTCCTGTAGTCTTTTCTCTGTTTTTACTTTACAGAGTGACAGCTACTTCCATTACTCATTAATACTGTAATTATTACTTTCGACTATAGCGTCCATTATTAAGAATGTTAAAAACAAGCAGTCACGTTTTAAAGTAGATGTAAAGCTACACCGGTTAACTTTACCGTGGCCTCACAGCTATCAACGTTAGCTCTCAGGTGGTGTCTGACAACAACAAGCTAGCTAACGTTAATTAACAAGGGTATTAGGTTTCATCAAATTATACGTCCCACGAAAAAAACTTCGGAGGTAAGACTGTGCCCAAATATGTTTAAATGAGTTTACTTAGCCGTTGGGAGAAAATAAAGATTTTTACATCCTCCTGGGGTGGCAAAGCAGCTAAATTCGTTTAAACTGTAAGGAAAACGTTCCAGAGTTTTCCCTTTTCCACAGTCGGCTCTTAACCATGTAGCCATGGTAAATTCAACAACGTCAATGCTGGCTAACCATCATTGAATAGACATGTTGTTGTTTTAAACTTCCACAAACCTGCAAAACCTGTGTTCAGTTCAGTTCCCAGTGACCACTGTGTCACCTCCGAGACCATTTCACCGTGGTTTACCGTTAGCATATGATACAGAGCAGAAGCAACATTAAATACCCTGGGTTGAGTTAAAGAAGAATAATTTATTAAAGGACATGGATCCGGATGTGTCTGTTTTGCTTCACTGTGCTCCCTGGCGGGGTTTGCAAAAATGGCAAGTGCAAGTGGAACTTTCCTCAAGGTAGGCTACCCCTAGGCAAGTACTCGAAATAAGTATGAAGTTTCACGTATCCAAAATATGATGGTGTAGGCCTAATTGTTTTTCTTTCTATTAATTTCATTACTATTCTATGACATCATCATGACAGTGGGTTTATTCATTTCTTTAACATAAATATGTTTTTTTATATATAGTTTATAGGGCTGGGCAAAAAAATCGATTTATTCGATTTATCGAATTTGTTACGAAAAACGATGTTGATTTTGCATAATTCGAGTTTTTCTTTCCTTCATTAACATCTGGGTATTTTTCGCGTTCCGTTCAACTGTCCCTCGCGAGTTAATGTAGCCGGCTCCTCCCCCGCGCAACACAACCACAAACATGGGCAGGAGAAGTAAACTTTCAAAGCCGAGACTGCAGCTCTAGCACACATGCTTCAAAACTACACTTGAGACTAGGGATGTTGATGTGACCATTTGGCCGGTGGTTGAGCGTATCAATGTTAAGTGATCAAATTTGTCTTTTAAAAAAATGTGGAGTGTGTTTGTTTCCATTCACACAGATTATCAGATGAGATGACTTTTTGGAAGTTGCACAGCCTTACTTACTAGCCCACTGTTAGAATTGGAAATTACTACTATCATATGATCTTCAGTGTTAACAGATAAGGTAATGATGATCAACTGCTTTATTATTATTAGCACTACCGTCTCCTCAAACTCAACTTGCAGGGTCTCATCAGAGCGGTCATTTTCTTATGAGCCACGGCAATGTTTCAAATTATCTTCAAAACAGGTCCACCTGATAGCCTAGGTTACGTGTACAGTCAAAGTAGGCTAACAGATAGCGGGCTTCATCAACATTCTAAAATATAAACCGGTGTTTTAATTCTATTTTGACGGCTTGGCTTAACTGCCTTAACGCATCTGACAGGTTAACTGGTTTCAACGGACTTATGAGACACGGTGGTCGGTCAGGGGTACTTTTAGTTTTTGCCATCCCAAGAGGAGACTTTTACAAACTGCGTGCCGTATGATAAAAAGGGAGTGGGATGGAAAGGCCATCACGTTACACTCTGCAACAGACATGCTGCCCATTCTGTTGAAATGCAAGGTTTAAAACTTAAAAGCGAGGGTTAAAACATCAAATCTGATTGCTGAATGACACAGAGCCTCATTTAGATCTACCTTGTATTGTCAGTGTGTGTACACACTACTCAAAAAAAATAAAGGGAACACTAAAATAAAACATCCTAAATCTGAATGAGTGAAATATTCTTATTCAATACTTTGTTCTTTACATAGTTGAATGTGCTGATAACAAAATCAATTGATTGTCAGTCAGTGTTGCTTCTCAAGTGGATAGTTTGATATTAAGAAGTGGGATTGACTTAGGAGTTACATTGTGTTGTTTAAGTGTTTTTATTTTTTTGAGCAGCATATTTTTAGTTCAAGGACACAGCAGTATAATTGCACTGACATGTTTGATGTCTGCAATCATTTTTAAGAGCTTTGAAAAAAAAAATCGAGAATCGAAACTCGAATAAAAAAAAAAGATCGGAGATTTTTATTTTTGGTAAAATCGCCCAGCCCTAATAGTTTATTAATTTCACCGGGTATTATGCCAGCCATTTAGTATCTTCACTGGTATGGCAGGTCTTGAACACCACAATAGATGTTGTTTTACAAACCTCTCCCATTCAGGTTTAACCGGCCAACGTCTCCAGAGACAGAAAGACTAATAGAGTCATTGTGGGAACAGAGGATCAGCAGAGAACCATGGCTTTTCAATGGTGCCAAATTCAGACTGCACTCTACGAGGTGGACCACAGCTCACAGCCTTTCCTCCGGACCTCATGATGATCAGGGTGCACAAGTCCCAGGGAAGACCATACTGGGAAAGTCCGGACAACAAAACTGTTGCTCAGATGAGAAAGTTGGGTGTGACGATTCACACAAACATCCACAGTGTGGCTCAAAATCAGCTGCCTTGGCCTCTAATAACGGCAGTGGAGATCTAGTTGTGAGGTCATCATCAGGCACAGAATGCCCAAAGGAGCCTGTTGAATTGTGTCTGCAGTTAGGCCTGACCAGTTACAAGGATTACCTGGGAACAAACTGGTCCAAGAGTGTAGATGAGCTTCAGAAGCGTGGCAAAGAGGAGCTTGGAGATCCTAAGGCCCTACTGGCTCAGCCCCTGGGGGTTGGAGCCGTCATGGCAACCGCTGATGGACAAGTGGTTCTCTTAAAGAGGAGTCAAAAGGTTGCAGAGGCTGCAGGACTTTTGGATATACCAGGAGGACACCCTGAACCAAAGGCAAGTGCTGACAATGCTTCTTTCCTACTCTGAATAAGACATAATATTGGCATTACCATGGAAAAGGACAGTATGGATAGGACAGTATCAGTGCTTAATTGTGTTTAAAAGCCTTGGGTGAATCTGTGCTGTTTTGGTTTTTATCATCCAGGCTGTCTGCAACAGCATCAGTGAAGAGGGCATCACCATAGAGTTGCTCCAGGGAAAAGAGAAAGCTGTTCTCACAGAAATCTTCTCCTCTGTGTTAGCAGAGATACGGGATGAGGTCAGAAGACTTTGGGGTTACTAAATCAAACATTTTTTTTCAACTGAAACAAAAAAACATTTGATTTTGACATTCTTATATCATTTCCCTGGTAAGTCATACAATACAATTAAAATGCTTCACATGCTGTGACCACTAGACTGGGTGTAATCAGCAGTCCTTAAAACTGCTTTAGCATTTAAAGGAGAAATCCGGTGTGACTTGGACCTGAACTGTACTGGAAGATGTTACCAAGTACAAACATATATCCAATGCTCACCTCCGTTCACCCCCAGCATTCCGCATTAAACCGTTTTTAGCCGAAGCTTTCATTAACCTTACACTGCTAGCTATAGGGGCACAGCTTTGCCTATGCAGCTATTATTACACCATTAACAAGGTTCAAAGTTACTCCACACTTCACTGGTAAACTTCTGAGGGCCCTGACATTTAAAACGAGACAATGAGAACTTTGAAAGTGTACAGGTACAGGTGTTTGTTTGATCCAAGACATATGAGACAGTTGGTGAGAATGACTTTACACTTCTTCAATATATATTACAGTTTTGTTTTCTAACTGCTGGTTGGTGTGCATCGTGATTTTTTTTTCAATGAAAAAGTGTGCCTCGGCTCAAAAAAAGTTGAAAAACACTGTTCTAGATTAATCAGCTACCATATCTCATAGAAAAAAAGTTTTTCCATAAACTTCTGATTAAAATAATTCCACCTCCTTTTCACCTCAGGTGAATGTTCCCATTAGTTCTCTTTGTGCACCAGTCTTGCTGGGGATTGCCCTCAATCACACCAGTGCGGGACGGCCTAGTGCTGAATTCTATGTCCGGTAGGAACACAGTTATTGAACCCAGCTCAATAAACACATTCTCTTCATGTCACGTACATGACCTGAGCTTTGGATGCTTCTAATGTTGTGTAAATGTGTGAACTAGGTGCGCTTTGACTGCAGAAGAGGTGAAAACTGTGTACTGGCAGGGAGGTCCAGAGGCTCATGAATCTACAGATGTTGTGTTCGTGAAGGAGAAGGTAAGCATAAGGCATCAAATTCACACTACAGTGTGTAGCATTATTGTCAATAATAGGCTACCATGTGAGTGTGAGAAATCAGTCCCTCTCTTCCTATGTCTGTGTGTTGTTTTTGCACTTATTCAGATATTTGCGTGGGTATCCCTATAGCTAGTAGCTGATCATATAATTGCCCTAACCCTAACAATACGTTTTTCTATTCCTTCCTTAAAGGAGTGGCTGGCGTTGGATGCAAGTATGCCCCTTTGGTCAGAACTTTGCCCATCAGCTAAAGGAGCAATAATTCTTCATCAAACAGTCATGCCAGACAGTGATCACAAAAGTATTGTTTAAAAGAATACAAAATTATTTTTATTGTGTATAAAACAGTTTTTCAAACATCTTTAGTAGCTGAACACAACAATATTTCCCCCCGATTAAACACTGCTTTAAGTAGTGCAAATGCTGGAACAATCAATGTCAAGAAATCTGTGGATTTTAAACAAAGAATAATCTAGGAGAACCAAAACAGGTAAAATACTGCCTGTCTTGGGGTGGAAAAAAATGTGAACAGTAATACCACAGTAATACAACACTGAATGATACATGTGCAGGGATGTGTGAAATGTACGAGTTATTAGAAAATCTGACTTCTTACTACTTCTGTGATATCCAAAAGACAGTTGTAAAGAGATGTATAAAGGATTTAATACAGATTTATTAAATGTATTTTTCAGATCTGATTTGGTCTGTGGTAAATTGAAGTTCTTTTTCTGATTTTATCATAAAACACCCCATAAAACTTACCTTAAAACAAAAATATCCCTTAAAACAAGTATACAAAGGTATTTATGAATAATATAAACAAAATTTATCACAAATATATGTCTGTACAATAAAACACACCTTCACTCCTTTTCCTGAGGTGGTTGTTTTTGTAAACACATTTTAAAAATATATTTTGCATAACAGTCACCACCACACTATACTCCTTCAACTAACAGTTAACAGTCAACTAATTATTGATTAAACTGAAGGGTTCCTTTTTCAAAACAGTAAATTATTAGGCAAGATATTCAAACCACCTTAATTTTCAAACATCCAACTTAATCATTATTATGTAATCGCTAGGTCACCAGGAACTACACCATCAATGCATTTGAGAGCTGTATAAAAATGTTGAAATTGTTAGCCGACAGCCGTATACACATTGTAAACATCTTTGACTCTGCAACCCTGACTCAGTTCAAGCTAAAACCACTGATTTTAGCAGTGTGTAGTGTTAACCTTTACCAGTATCCTTGACCAGCACCATATGTGTAGCTTTGGTCATTGAAATGCCATGGCGCTCCATAATATGCATTCCACTGAAAGGGGTATGGAGGAAAGTGATAAATAATTTAGAATTTGCAAATTATATAACACTTCAACAACAAACACTACAAATAAATGTTTGAATGTTCCATATTGTTTCCAAACTACTTCTGCCCAATACGCTAGTCAAGCTCTCTTCACAATTTAAGTCAATTTAAGTCGGAAGTATTTTTTTTTACTTAGAGCCCACTAAATTTTAAACATTCCTGTAAAATATCTGCAATTTCTTCTCGTTACATAGCCATGGAGAGAGTTCACGTTTGTCATCTCTCTGCACTGGCATCTGTAAGTAACCCTCATCTACAAAGGGTGGCACGTCTCACCTGTGCAGCCGGGTAGCCATAAGGATTCCTGAATCTCTGGTGACCATACATATCCTATGAAACAACAATACAACAGCAAGCTCAGTGCCAGATTTAACATGCATGTGGATGGATCGTACAGCTAGACAGCTAGATGTTATTCTATATTCTGGTGCAAAACACAGGAAAGCTAAAATTGAGGTTTTATGCATTTACACACTGTATGTACATTTGTTGTACCAACATACTTGTCTAGGTGGGGGACCCCAATATGGTGGGGGGACACTGGGGGGAAACTGGTTCATCCATCCCAGGGGCCTTCCTGTATTACAGAACACAGAAGCATATACATGTACATGGATTAGATAATATTTTACATGTGTAATCTAAGCTCTGCTTTAAGAAAGTTTGACATTATGCATAGACTGCCCCAAGAAATTCACAAAACAGATGTTTTTATATGATATATATTTATGTTCATGTTTGTTTTATGCACTTTTGTGTTGTTGTATATGTTTGGATAATGTGGACAGAATACAGATGTCACTCACTGTAGGATGCGTTCCACACATTCCAACCAGATTTGTTAGCTCTGGGCTTGTGTCGGGGCTTCTTGCGTTTAGGGGGTGTTGGCAGGAGCTGCCGTGCCTCCTCCTTGTAGCCAGTCAGGACTCTCTGCGCATCCTCTTGAGGCAGCTCTACAAAGGACACCTCCTCCAGGAGGTCTCCCGTTTCTGGCAGTGTAAAACTAACTGGTAGCCACAACAAACAAAACGCATTAGATAGCAATTCGCAGCATTTTCAACTGCCCGCAGTGTGACATTTCAAGATACTGGGACTCATTTACAAATTTTTACCTAAAACCCATCTATGCAAATTTTAAAAAGATTTGTGTTCACCAAGATAGGTATTTAAATAGGACTTAGAACATATCTAGGAATATATTGGTAAATGAGGCTCACTGTTTAAAATAACTTTTATTTTACATTAAATTGCTAAAATCAGGGAAATTAGCTTAATGAATGGTAAAATGTTTTGTCATTGCCATTCATTAGGGAACATTATATATTAGCAATAATTAATAATAAATTGTCCATATGCAAAAACGGTTCCATCAAATATGTCAAAGATTAGGCATTCTAAACAAACTAAACCCATAAACAAATCAGACTCTTGCGGTTTCATTTGATTTGTAGAAATTATATCAACTTTGATTTTAAGTGTTTTTCCACAATCCCACCTTTAACTTTGAGAAGAGCGTCCTCAGACACTTCCTTGCTGTGGTCCTTCTGCTGCTGAGCGAGGCGCCTCATCCACTCCTGATGGGATGGAAACACCACTACGGCCCGCCGACGGAGGCCGCTGAACAGCAGCATCTTGTGACGACGAGCAGACAGGTATACATTTGCCTGAGGGGTTAACATAAGAGAGAGAATAAGGAAGGTGTGACCAGTTTGTTTTGCAAACACATAACCACACACACACACACACACACTATAGAAACACCATTACGGCAGCCTCTTGTGATACTGAGCAGAGACACATACTGTACATTTACCAGAGGCATTAACGAGAAAGTTAAGAAAGGTGACCGTTGCAGTTACCTGATCCAGTATGTAGTTGCGTCTTTTGCTAGACGCCACCCTGATGAGCTGTGTTAGGCACTGAGTGGCCTGCCGGAGCACCAGTTCCTTTGGAAGAGAGCCTCCCTAAAACAAACACAACACCTAGCTATTACAGCTCCTCACAGACAGGGCGTTGGTGGCGCAGGTGGTAGAGGAGCCGTTCGGTGACTGCAAGGTTGCAGGTTCGAGCCCCACTCTACTGGTGTGTGAATGGGTGAATACCATGGCAGGCGGCGCTTGTAGACGCAACGGCCTCTGGCTCTCCTGACTTAACTTAAGCTGCGTCAACACTTGCACATAGAATTAACTAACGGTCTTCAACTACAGCAAACAACTTCATATATCAAGGCACGGGCAAACATCAAAAACTTGTTTCTCAAAGTCAAGAACACTTCCTCGCTAGAACACTTGCCTTAGAAGCTGTACACTATGCCTCATAAGTGTGCTTAAATCAAGTAAAACCAAGCACTCTAGAATCTTTGGTTTAAATCTCGCCCACCCTAAGAATTCCATCCATCAGAGCAGCCTCGAAAAATCTACAAAAATAGGACTCAGTACTTGATAGAATTTTGAAGTATCCTTGACATTGGGACAGTACTTGGCGAGGGCTAATGAGGTGGAATCCTCGAAAAAGCTGCCGATTTCACGATTCCTCGACTTGAAACGTCAATACGGTCTGTGAATAGGTCAGGGCTCACTCACCTTCATGCAGGCCAAGATGGCGTCTGTGCTCAGCAGGCTGTAGTGTTTGTCTGGGTGCTGTGCCATGATGACCTGAGCCCAGTGGGTCTTTCCTGAGCCTGGCATGCCCACCATCATTACAACCTGAGGGGCAAGGGGCAGAGTGGGAGAGTGAGCTTTCAGCCATATAAATTTGTAACTACAGGAAAAGAGATTGTGTTACTTATATTGATTCATTCAAGAACCTCTGCTCTGAATCATACCTATAACCCCTAAACAAAGGTATGAAGTATTTGGTTTTAAACCTTCACTGGTATTTTTGAGTTTTGCAAGTGAACTCACCTCACATTCCTCCCTGGATGCCGGAGGCCGAGGAGCCAGAATCCTCTCTTTCGGCTGAAGAGAGGGCAGAGGGGTGAATCCAGCAGGCCCAAGGTGCCAGGGGGCACCCACAGGGTCAAGGTTCACCAATACAGAGCAGTGTTTGCATTGAACGTGAGGGTAGAGGGTGCAGCCTTGCAGTTGGGATGGGTCTAGTCGGAAAGCCACACCCAGTGAGCGGCCATTTTTGTAGAAGAAGAGCTCGGATTCCTCTGTGTCTCTCATCCACTGGGAAAGACAAGCAGGCATTATACAGGGAATAGAAGGAATCCACTGTCTGTGGGTAGATGTGAATGGTGGGTAGATGTTTTAAAACTAAAACCCTTTGTAAGTGGCCGCACGTCTGAATAGATTAAGATATACAGTACAGTGTTCCTGTTATTGTCTTATTGTTGACTCGTGAGAAAAACATGTAGATATCCCACCCAGTTTGCGAAAGATACAAACAAACTGAGCATAGCATTATTTTTAGATCTCAAGAGGTAGGGTAAACTATAAAGTGTTAAATTCAACTTACATTGTAAACTACAATGGAGATAGATATCTTTAAAATGAATTTAAATTGGATCCAGACAATACAAAATAAAGAGTATTTCTCAGGAACCCTTGGGAAATATACAGATTAATACCATCATCAGTTATTGTATTGTCTACGACTAAATGTATTAAGTTTGAGAAGGTTTCAAAGGTTACTCACTGCATAGCAGCTGATGATATCACCCTCAGAAAATGGCTCTCCAAAGGCCATATCCCTCCCCTGCGTCATTTTAAAGCCTCGACTGTCAAATGCATAAGACATCTCTGTCTCGCCTGAAAAGGGGACAACATAACAAAACACAGTTATGACAACAAAAAATAGATATGTGGTCGAAATATGTTAATGCAGTCAGTCTCACAGTATACAAATTAATTGAATCAAATAATTATCCTGTGTTTACATCTCTCTCAAATGCTTTTTCGTTCAGGTGTCATTAATTTTGAAAGGGCCATCTTAACGCTCCGAAGTCAGTTATTTCTGTATACTGTAATCACCACTACAAAAGTATAATAATAATATAACTACTCTATATTATAAATGTGTAATATATAAAACATATTGTATATCTATTATATATCTATACATTATATGTATATATCAGATCAGATTCACATCAGATTCACATCTACATGTGTGAAATATTGTAATGTTATATGACAAGTTAACAAGTTAATGTCCGCTGGTCATTATGGAAAATTTCCCTTCAGGACTAATTAAGTTCTTAAACATTACATAATGCATACTGAGGTACTAAAACACAAACTTATGCCTACACACATTAAAAATCATACTCTACACTGTCATCTTTCTGCCACTCACCCAGCTGTAGACTGGAGCTGTTTATGGACCAGCCCACTCTGATGATATGGGGGTCAGGATCTATCCCATCCTCCAGGACACAGGAGACCAGTCTTTTTACATACTAAAAATTAAAGAGGCACACAGCCAATAAAATACCACAATACATTACACTAAAGATTCTGTGAGGAATGTTATTTGGAAATACCTTGTAAGCTATTTGTATTTTTAGCCGCAATACATAAAGCATACAGTGTTAGTTGGTCCTACATACGAGTTGCTGATAACTTGGAGGATGGCAGGTTTACAAGAATACCGTAGGGCAGTATAAGACTGCCATCTCTGGGAGTACCCTTGCCAAAACTGGGATAGCAGCAGTTAAGCCAGCACACAAGCCCACCGTTCATCAGAGCAGGGTTTACTGATTCAGAAGCCTGATTTAATAGATGTACGTTGTCATTTGTTTAATTACTGTTGGTAGTTAATGACACCTTTCTGTAATTGATTCCGAAAGACTCTTTGAGCATACACTAATCGTTTAAGCATCACTTATCATTTCTCATTTGCAGTGTCCAGTTTCATTCCCGCAGACATACCTTAACTTCGAAGCTGACCTTTCCATGTTGCACTCCATGGCTCAGTCTGCACCCTGACCACAGGAGCGGAAACCTTTCCCAAAAAAGAGGCTCCCCACTCATCCCATCCTCTCCCACTTTAAAGTGTAAGTCGCTGTTGTCTGCAGGAAAGTCAGACAAGCATATTTACATACAGTATCTCAAATAACATGCAGTCATAACATAGGCCAACGCGTCATAACATGATTTTGCCAGATATAAACAAGTTGTGAACTCACAGGAATCTAGCACAACTAGCTGGTCATCAACTTCAATATCTTCATTTGTTTCCGTATTTGAGTCCGGGTTTTTGGCCCTGAACGAACATAGTTTGTGAATGGTGAGACTGTGTGTTGTAACGATCATTGGAAACCCTTCATACAGGGTGAAAAAGCCCAAGTCATGTTTTTACCTGTTATACTGCACCTCCTCTTTAAACTCATAGTACCCTCGGTCTCTGACTCCTTCTAGTGGCCTTTTGTGAGTTTCCTTTAGGGCATTCTGTGCCTTCGCTGTCGTTTGACATGAAACTTTCAGAAGAAAAAATGGTATCTAACGTTATAGTTAACAACCTAGTAGACCAGAGTAGTGCAAAAACAGTTTTATAAGAATTAGTAAAGACCATTCAACATGGCCTGTCCTATAAACTTACTTGTGTCCACACTCAGCTCTTGAGGCTGTACCTCTGCCTCATTGCTTCCAGCGTGATTGTCCTGCTCTCCATCAACGTGGCATCTATTGATGTGTCCAGACTCCGTGACTTCTTCGGAAGTCGTTAGATGACAGGTTAAAGAATCATTGAGTGAAGTTGACGTTAGGTCAGGGGTGATCGAGTGACCTGACTTTTGGTCAATTTTCTGTGCACCTAATTTTACTGTGCTCGTATTGCAGTCTACACCAATTTTAACTGATTCAGCAGTATCACTTTCATCTGTTAAAGTGATTACAGAATTGCTTTCCCTGTCCCGACCGCTGTCAGTGACTTCGATGGCCACCGTTTCGCCTTGGTGTATGCAATCTTTAATTGTTTCTGAAGCGTGTTCAACAGTTTCTCCTACGTCTACATGCATTCCCTCAATAACGGACGAGCCATCTCCAACACCATCTGGGGTGTGATCTGCAGATTGGTGTTCGAGTGCTGACCAAAGACGTGCCACAAGTTCGGCCTTCAGACCTTTCGTGTCGAGACCCCGTTCCTTTAGTTTGACACGCAGTTCAACCACCTTCAGTTTTTTTATGTCTGCAAGCTTCATGACTACAGGCACTATATCTGACAATCAATTCACCTAGCATATGTCCCCGTAATCATCGTACTGCTTGTCAACTCAGTGTTGTAAAAGACTGCCAGCTAGCTAGTAGCTAGCTACCGAATTTACTGTGGACTGTAGCAAAATACACTGACTCTACTCTCCATTGGTCTGCCGCAAAACAAACCCGCCTTAATTTTCAAACACGGGGTAGCTATTGGTGATGATTCAAGGCCTACTTACAGGAACATTTATCTCTTAAAGGTACAGTAAAATTGCCGTAGTAGGCAGCATATATTTACAGCAGAGACTGCTTACAGGAAGTTTTCTGGGTAGTGTTGTTTTTTAGCAACATTTTTTTAAACTCTTAACACATCAGAATGCATATATGTCTCTATCTCACGTCTAGCCAAACATTTTTTTTCAAACCAGAAGCACATTTTGTAAGCAAAACAAATTCTACATTTCAAAATTTTAAAAAAATCTTGGTCACCCCAAAAACACAAACACAAATCCAATAGAAAGACCTCAGACCTAGACACTGACCTCAAAACCCTGCTCCTGTTTTGGGCAGACCTGGACATGTTACGGCCACATGCGGCCCTTTGGGCATCTCTGTAATTATCATCTCTGTAAACACTGCTGTTATAATTGTGCTAAATTGTGTACTTTATTAAAGAATCAGATTTGTATTTCTGAAATGTTGTCTGAATATATTTACAAAAAAGACATAAAAGATACTGTGTTAGAGTGGTCTTGTGAAAAGAAAATACGTAAGCATTATAAAAATGCATTTATTGGCTGCATGTGTGTAGATGTAATCCTAAAACAGATTGTGTGCCTATTGTCTCCAGACTTAATTCAGGCTTTAGTTCAGCTTGTTAGCGATTGAAAAAAACTTGTGTTGACACATATAGATGTTCATATGCAATAATGTTTCCTCCAAACGGCTCCTTGTTTCATTTGTTGAGACCTACACTCTACAGTATTTACAATTTAACACTGATATTGCATATAATCTATATACTATACATTTTTTAAACTGTTATTAAACGAAACGAATTGAAGGCCTCACATTCGTCAAATAAAGAGTAGACTACCCTATTCAAAGTTACCACCTGAGCATTTATTCACATTTCAAAAAATATTCCCGGTAAACATATAAATACCTACAGAACATACACAATATAGACATTCCAACACTCACTTACATATTAACTTAAATGATTAAATGACTAAAACTCATCTCTCCTTCCAGTTTTTTCTCCACTGTTTGTGTGTCACTGCATCTGTCCAGGGATGGGGTATAGGGACATATGCCAAATGGATGGAATTGTTGGAATTCCTTTAGACATTCCCCCATCCTCCCCAAGAACCTTCCCCCTGCATTGCTGCATCTACACAAACAGCGTCATACAAAAACCTTCACACAAGAGAGAGATGCCATTTGAATCACGCACACAAATGTGCATCAAACTCCCTAATATTCTTAATAGCCATTTACATACAAAGCAAGACCTTCTCAGGTCGTTTTATAATCTAACCTCTAATGGGCATGTTATTAGGACATCATCACATAGGTGTACAGGAACCCGCATTCATTGTCCGGCATTTGCACCCTTAATAATTGGCTATGTTTACACAGGCATCAAATATTTGACCTCTAAGTGCTTGTCAGTAGTGCAGAGAACTGTTCAGTTTTTCAAAATGAATTAAATGTACAGTACAGGGAATTACACATTGTAAAATTAATAAGTTACTGGTTAACTACTATTTACAATTAAAGAGACATTCTGTTAACAGTGTTCAGGAGTCAGCCGATGTTCAACGGGGACAAACCCTCCCATTAGACGAGTATGGTGGGAGTCTGGGAGAGGTGTGTGTGTTGGAGAGCATGCGAGTGCTGTGTGAAGGCACAGTCGCAGTAGGCCTGTCCCAGCAGAAGCTCTTTCTCCCTGGCCAGGCAGGGCCCATTCATGCACTGACTGTGGGAGTAGTACAGGCGCAGGAAAGACAAGATGACCTGGATCAGCCAGAGGCCGCTCACACACCAAAGGGCAAGCTGAGGAGGTAAACAAAGTGAAGCGGAGAGAAGAGTCAGTGCGATGTGCAGAAATTTAAATGTGAAAAAGAACCAGAACCTCTCTGATACAACATAGATACAATTACAATTGATACAAACTGATACAATAACGAAACGGCAGCAAAACTGAATCAAAAATGAAACTGACACTAAAAGTATGGTTACTGGGCCCCATTCGGATAGTGTTAGCTGACGGTTTATATTTGATGTTTTGTACCCAATTTCGCTCTCATTCATCAACAGTACTTGGTTATCTAGAACAATAGGGCTACGGATTGATTCACACTGGAATTCTCTTTTAACTGACTTCACCACAATTAACAAAAGGGAAACAAATCAAAACAGACCATTTGAATCAGTCTGATGTCACTACATGCCTACTAACATGGAGAAAATACCCCCTTAAGTATATATTTTAGGCAGTGTAGATGTGCAGACAGCAATGGCAAATCCATACAATGACTCAAACCAAATCTTTTAAAGATATTGTGATCAAAGTGATCAAAGGGCAACAAAAAAGTAATCAAAGGGCAACAAAAAGTGATCAAAGGGCAACAAAAAAGTTAAACTGTCAACAATCAGGTCTGGTTAAATTCCTCACTGATAAGTGCTTTTACAAGCCTGTAGAGCAGTTTTCAAGACCTATTTTCATCAGAGCTTTAGGAGGAAGATATGCTGACTTAATCACACAAATACCGCTGCAAATGAAACTCTTAGCATGATAAGCCGGCCTTCTTTTCCTTACAAAGACATGTGCTGTGTGTCAGAGCAATGTTACCTGAGGAACACTCTACATACCTGCGCACAAGTTAACTCTGAATAAAAGGAAGAGGTCTCAACATCCAGGTACAGAGGTATGGCCTGAGATTCTGCACAACTGGGGAAGACCAACACAGACATGTTTTATTGGGATTCAGGCAAGAGTAAACTAAAGTAATTCACTTTGATGAAGTGACAAATACATTATGTGTTTTAGTTTACTAAAATTTTCACCTCGTCAGAATTTACCTGTATGGCCTTGCACCCTGCTCTGTCACAACATCACACCAGGACATAATTCCCAGAGAAATGGTTACACTGGCCCCAACAGACAGGAAAAAGAGACACAAGCTCAGGAGAAGAGTGAGAAAAGCTGACAGGAGGGTACTGAAAGCAAAACAGCAGAAGTTCCAATAAATCCACAGATCATTAGGCTGATATCAACACCAATAAATCGATAAATGGACCCTAAGCATCATGATCATGTAATTGATTTCTATCCTGCAGTACTACTGAACGATGCCAAACGTAATACATACTCATCGTGTCTACCGTGTAGGTAGAACAAGCTGCGCCATCCCTGCGCTGCACCGTACAATACGGTGAACACTCCAACGAATGTCGCAAACTGGCAGGCAGCTGGGGGACCCCATTGTTGTATAACCAAGTGAGATATCTCGCTTGACTCCCCTGTAGTCAGAGTTGGATTTTCCGTCCGCCAAAAACCTTGACTAAATAGCGCACACCTCCCTTTGAAAGCGGATCCGTTAAGTGCAAGCGGTATCACTACAAGAAGCCCAGCAAATACCAAAAGGGTGTGGGCGGCGCAGTGGGCAAGCAACAGTCGTCGATCAAGCTCCATGTCCCAAGTTTAGACGAAGGCCAATGAAAAGAAATAGGTCCGCTTTGTCTAAAAAAACACTTACGATCGACAATGTCTGGTTCTTGGTTAGATTGGTCTTCATATGTGTTTCATATCTTTTGAAAAGCAATTCCAGGTTCTGGATACTTTGCTTCAGCCGAATCCGTTATTCAGCGCCGTGCCGAAGCATGGCTATGTGACAGATTTGGAGTGGATGACGCAGTCGCACTCGACATGCACGTACACTCGAGTTGTGAACGAGCCAAATAAAACCCGACGACTTTTATCTTCATAAATAACCCTATGCGATTCAAGTATGTCCTTTTAACTCTTGCTGTATTAATGCCGCTGATTTGGCCTGCCCGGGATACGATGCAGCAGGATGCGTTGAAATCGGTGGGTGGGACTACAAATAAAAAGACGAGGCTACTCCCCACTATGTCCTACATTCCTTCGGTTAGTGGAACCAAAGGAATTATGCACGCTTTCGCATCCCCCCCCCCCCCCCCCCCCCCCCCCCCCCCCCCACACCACCCGACCACAAAAACAAACCCCAACTCCCCGCCCCCCCCCCCCCCCCCCCCCCAAATGACGTCTCCCCCACTGAAGAACAAAAATAGAACAGTCCACCAAGAATAGGCCCAGACCTGATCATATAGAGCCTTAGCCTAAACATAATTTCATACGCATATTACACCTCTGATGTTATAAAACATCGACTCCAATTCCACCAGGGAAGATTATTCTAGCTAGATTTATCAAGATTATATGTGACAAAAACGGTTCTTGGGAGTTTTTTTTATCCGTTTCGGCAAAAAAAATGCATCTCTCGAATGCGAGTAGGCTGACATGTTTTTCTTGCACATAATAGTCAGGTTATTGCCCTAATGTAATTAAATCAGGCTCTGAGAGCTAACATTTGTATTGCTTGCGTAAGCTATGGTTTTGAAATATTGCGCCACTCTCTAATTGGCTCATTATAAAACTGTGGTAAGCAAGCACACCACTGGGAGGCAGCACCAGGACAACAATTGATGGAAACATTCCAAATTCATAGAAGAAGAGAAGAAGGAATTGGTGCTATGTTTATTGCTTAAGTCGGTGCTTGTAACATATTTGATTTTTAATGGTAAGTATCAAGAAGGATGAATCTTTATGCGACGTTGAGTGTTTTACAGGTTGACATTTTAACTGTTGTATTTGGGATTAAATGGCATTTTACATTACAATTGTCTATACAAACAGTGACGCTACTTGAGCAAAAGCAAGGAAAGGATATTTTCCAGGCTGAACTTTTGCAAAATACCTTGATTACAGGCCGCAAAACCTCCTGGGACACTCCTTTAACTGCATAGGAAACGTATTAGGATACCTGTTCCAAACACTATGAAGTCTGTGTTGATTGAAATATTTAATCAAGCTGAGGTATCTGCTAGTGTGGTGTAGGGTTAAACCTTATTGAAAAGTATGATTCGGTCTCCCAACAAAACAAAGCCAAATAGGCTAACGTTACCTTTTAGTTGGTATATGTAAAAAAACGAATCATCTTTTTTTCTTCAGTCAGTGGTGGTCGTAGTAGTTATTACTAGTAGGCCAACATTACTATTATTAGTTGAGATTTAAATGAAAACATTATTTGGTGACATAACGTTTGTCTGCAAGAGAAAGCTGCTAGAATTATTGAGGGTGTTAAATAGTGAAAGATTTTATTTGTTCCAAACACAATTTATAAATGTCAGGACATACCGTTACCTTTATCTGATGCAGGTGTAATGTTATGCAAAAGAATGGCAGACATATCAAAGTCTGCTTCAGAGGTGGCGTAGAGACCACTCATACAAATTAGGTGACAAGTTGTTACTTTTTATCTTTCGACACAGGCTGATGACAAGAAACATTCTGAGGACACCAAAGAGCAGGCTACAGCCAGCTGTTCTGCTTTACCAGCAGCACCCTCGACTGTCCGTGTCGATTCTCAGCTCCAAGAGGCAGTCCGCTTAAAAACAGAAGGCAACACATTTTATCGGGACAAAAACATTCGATCTGCAATAGGACGCTATCACCGTGCCTTGATTGTTCTCCGTGGCCTGGACTCAAAGGTTACATCCGCAGTTGAAAGTTTCGGACCCCAAGCCCCTGTGCTTAACGCGGAGCAGCAGGAACTCCTAAGTAATACACAAATCGACTGCTATAACAATCTTGCAGGTATTTAACAGCAGAAAGCATACCTGCATGAACACACACACTATCTTGTATGATGCAAAAATATGATGTCTTTATAAAATAAATATAATTAATAATTCTTTGTCTTTATAAAGTAATTGTAATTAGTTTTAGGTGGTGGTCTGTTAGGATGTGTCCTTATGTGTTAACCTCTGTTGTTAGTTTAGAACTTCATGTGAGTTTCTGTAGTTTTCACTGGCATGTGCTGGACATTACAGTGGCTTGCAAAAGTATTCGGCCCCCTTGAACTTTTCCACATTTTGTCATATTACAGCCACAAACATTAATCAATTTTATTGGAATTCCACATGAAAGACCAATACAAAGTGGTGTACACTTGAGAAGTGGAACAAAAATCATACATGATTCCAAACATTTTTTACAAATAAATAACTGCAAAGTGAGGTGTGCATAATTATTCAGCCCCCTGAGTCAATACTTTGTAGAACCTCCTTTTGCTGCAATTACAGCTGCCAGTCTTTTAGGGTATGTCTCTACCAGCTTTGCACATCTAGAGACTGAAATTCTTGCCCATTCTTCTTTGCAAAACAGCTCCAGCTCAGTCAGATTAGATGGGCACCGTTTGTGAACAGCAATTTTCAGATCTTGCCACAGATTCTCAATTGGATTTAGATCTGGACTTTGACTGGGCCATTCTAACACATGGATATGTTTTGTTTTAAACCATTCCATTGTTGCCCTGGCTTTATGTTTAGGGTCGTTGTCCTGCTGGAAGGTGAACCTCCGACCCAGTCTCAAGTCTTTTGCAGACTCCAGGAGGTTTTCTTCTAAGATTGCCCTGTATTTGGCTCCATCCATCTTCCCATCAACTCTGACCAGCTTCCCTGTCCCTACTGAAGAGAAGCACCCCCAGAACATGATGCTGCCACCACCATATTTGACAGTGGGGATGGTGTGTTCAGAGTGATGTGCAGTGTTAGTTTTCCTCCACACATAGCGTTTTGCATTTTGGCCAAAAAGTTCCATTTTGGTCTTATCTGACCAGAGCACCTTCTTCCACATGTTTGCTGTGTCCCCCACATGGCTTGTGGCAAACTGCAAACGGGACTTCTTATGGTTTGCTTTTAACAATGGCTTTCTTCTTGCCACTCTTCCATAAAGGCCAACTTTGTGCAGTGTACGACTAATAGTTGTCCTATGGACAGATTCCCCCACCTGAGCTGTAGATCTCTGCAGCTCCTCCAGAATCGCCATGGGCCTCTTGGCTGCATTTCTGATCAGCGCTCTCCTTGTTCGGCCTGTGAGTTTAGGTGGACGGCCTTGTCTTGGTAGGTTTACAGTTGTCCCATACTCCTTCCATTTCTGAATGACTGCTTGAACCGTGCTCCGTGGGATGTTCAAAGCTTTGGAAATCGTTTTGTATCCTAAGCCTGCTTTAAATTTCTCAATAACTTTATCTCTGACCTGTCTGGTGTGTTCTTTGGACTTCATGGTCCTATTCTCTTAGACAACCTCTGAGGCCGTCACAGAGCAGCTTTATTTGTACTGACATTAGATTACACACAGGTATACTCTATTTAGTCATTAGCACTCATCAGGCAATGTCTGTGGTCAACTGACTGCACTCAGACCAAAAGGGGCTGAATAATTATGCACACCCCACTTTGCAGTTATTTATTTGTAAAAAATGTTTGGAATCATGTATCATTTTCGTTCCATTCTCAAATGTACACCACTTTGTATTGGTCTTTCACGTGGAATTCCAATAAAATTTATTCATGTTTGTGGCTGTAATGTGACAAAATGTGGAAAAGTTCAAGGGGGCCGAATACTTTTGCAAGCCACTGTATGTAGTCCCAATTAGGTCTTAAAAAGTTTATTCACTATTTGAGATCATACACACTTTTCACCTTTCCTCAAGTTAAACAATTGAGTTTTACCTTTCCCTTGTTCAACTCTGAATCTGACAGTATAGTTCCATGTTATCTCGGCCTAAATGCCCACATATTTTTCTGTTGTCTTAGTACTCTTTGTAACCACAGAAGTCAAGAAAACGTGGTGGCATATCCCTTTAATGACACAAAACTCATATTAGCAAGTTAATGTTTTTCTTCCAGCCTGCCTGCTACAGAAAGAAAATGTGGACTATTCACGGGTACAAGAATACAGTCTTTATGTACTCCAGTTGCGGCCAGGTGACATCAAGGCACTCTACAGAGCTGGCGTGGCCACCTTGGAGCTAGGAGATGCACAGTCTGCACGGCAGTATCTTATGCAGGCCAGCAGGGGGAAACCTAACGGTGAGATGTAATGTGAAGTTAGGCCAAGGATTCAGTTTGGGTTTCATTCCCCAAATGTACATGTTTCATTTTAATTTCTATAAAGCTTTGACATTATGCTTGCAGGGTTCCCACGGGTCCTTGAAATTCTTGAAAGTTTGTGATTTTGAAAAAATAAGTTCAAGGCCCAGGAAAGTTTTTGAAAATAGGCATAAAAAGACACTTGTTTGAAAATAGGCATAAAAAGACACGTTTTGGTGGTTTGGCAGTTTTGCATCCATTTTGTATGTGTCATTATTTTGCCTACTTTCTACCACAGCCTAATGTCCATTAAGAAATCAAGATAAAAGTTTGACCAAACTGAGTGCAAAAGCAATTGACACTAAATAATGCGTGCTCAATACTGAAAACCTTTAGTCTTCTTCAGATAAAAGTGAACTGTATCTATAAGAATGCAGGAGCCATCTACCTTTTTCAAAATGTTTGGGGGTAATCCCCCAGTTCCATATATATAGCAAAGCACAACCTAGAAGAACAAAATAATAGATAGCTTGTGTTCAGTAACCTGAGCTGAGCAATGTGTGAAGTTTTAATGGGCTCACACCAGTGTGTATACTTGGCTACGATATACCCGACGCCACTCCCACAAGATTTGTTTGTGAATGGGTGGACTTCTGGATTTCTGCACTACCTTCTGCTCAAGCTTCTTTACTGCCGGTATATCAAAAAAAAAGAATGTAAGCTATAAATATTATATTGTTAATTGATATTCATTGTTAAACGTGTAAAATCAATCTGGCCCTGCTGCCGTTATAGAGCATTTCTGTTCCCAAAGTGGGAGCCAATGAGAAACAAGCCCCCCCATTTTATAGATGCAGGTTAAGCCTGCCTCTCAGAAGGCAGGTAGTACGGTAGCTTGGCCAGACTAAGCTCCTGTGAGCTTAGTCGTGGAAGCCAGGCTAATTCAGCAGTAGCAGTAAGTAATGCTGCCCTGTGTAGTCCTTGAATTTAAGAAAATTGGTCGTGGAAAGTCCTTGAAAAGTCCTTGAATTGGATGTTAACCAAGGTGTGGGAACCCTGTGCTTGAAATGTCAACATCTCACATGTTTAAAAGCTGTTCATCCCTTTTTTTTTTTTAATCCTTAGCCTGGTGAATGGCATTGTAAATTGAAGATATATCAAGAACATTGAACAAACAGCTCATTATGTCTATTTTGTCTTCCTCCTATCAGATGCTAATGTGAAGAGACAGCTTCAGAGAGCAGAAGAGAGGCTTAGCAAAGAGTACCAGAAAGAAAAAGCCCTCTACAAAGGCATGTTCAGCAAACAAAAGCAGGCAGAGGAGCAAGGAGACATAGTAGTGACCCAGAAACACGTTTAAGAGGACAAAGTCAGAGTTGTGTGAAGAGACAACTAAAATTGGAGAAATGGTGCCAGTTGCTCCTTGCCAAATACTATTAAACATGTTCCCCTAAATCAGGCGGACGGAAATGTTGGCGAACCATCTACTGGTTCAGATGATGGACTGTCAAAAACATCCTGCACTGACTGATACAAGTTTGGTTATTTACTCCTTAGTTGTTTGTCTTAAACATTCAATGGGCATGTTTGAAATGACTGGTCAAGTGGTTTAAGGCAGTGCATTCAATATGGACTGAACCATATTGTTCAAATAAAGTAAATAAATAAAAAAAAAACTAAAAAAATCAATAAATAAAATGACACAAACCAGATCAGATGCGGCTTTATCCTGCACCTTGGGCTAAACTCAACAACCGGTTGGCCAATAGCTATTGCACTGTTACGGGGACTAGACCGTCTGAGTTCCGTAGGCTGTTCTCAATGTTTTCAGACATTGTGTTAGCTAGCCAGTAATTTCAAACAAGCTGACAAATAGTGAAACACAATTTTTGTCTGTTTTGTTGTAATGAAACCAATAAATATTTTTGAAGTGAGTTATTGTGGTGACCAGCATGTCTTTAACTACTGCATTAATAATCACCTCAAAGTACAACTTACATGTATGTTTAGTTATCGTGACTAAACATGAAAAAATTTATGCATATTGCATATCCTGCATGCAACATTTTTAAGAGATGTACAAAACCAAATTTGTTCCAATAAATTTAATATTTAACTTTTATCATAAGACACAAGTTACAACTTAGGAATTTCAGTGGTTTAACTTTTTATCATATTTAACAGCCCTGAGCACAGCAAATCAAAATACACATTTCCATTATTGGATTGTGATCAACACAACTTTAAATTCAGTGTCAAATGTATGGTAAGGGCAGCATATATACAATATATAAACCACACATGCACAGGACTCAGTACAGTGCACAAAGCCACAGCACAGCATTGCATGCAGAGGCACAGTCACGTGCAGAAAGTAATTATTTTGTGCGAAGCCTACACTAGACTATTGATCGAAACGTTAAAATGTCACTTTTTTGTTTTGTTCCCCCTCAAACTGAGTGATCTCATTGAGCCAAACACACGTCTCCCAAGATCCCTAAAGGATTTGGATCGTGTGAGGGGTGCCTCAGCTGGAGGAGAAGGAGAATCAGACGGTGAAGACAGCGGAGAGAGTGACTGACAGCTTCCTTCCAGACTTTGGGATCGAGAGAGGTGAAACAGGCTGGCAGTGGACGACAGATGTTTGTCTTGTCTTCCAACTAGACTCCGGCCTTGCTCACTGTGACCTTCACGGGCAATCTCAAAGGAGGAGCACCAGTAGTTGGTGTGCAGTCGACCTTTACGTTGCTGTGAAGATGGTTCAAGGAATCCCTGGGATTCACTGCGGAAAAGGGCTCTTCGAGAGCGGAGACTGGAACTGCGGCCTTCCCAGGGAATTTGTTTCGGCTTTTCTTCTAGCTCTTTGCTCCAGGACCTTTCTTTGTGATGGTCCTTCCTTTTGCTGCCTCTTCTGTCTCTCTCTCCACAATCAGAATCCCCATCCTTACCCCAGAGGCGTCCATCAAAGCCCTTCCAAAATTTGGTGCTCTTTTTAGGTGTCTGAGAGGCAACATCCTCATCCCAGCCTGTGCTGTAGTCTCTTGATGAGTAGCTGCTTACAGTTGAGGCCCTGACAAGCTCACGGGACACATGCTTACCCTGGTACAGCCTCTCTCCGTCTCCACTCCGCCTCCAACCTCGGTCCTGAGATCTCCACCCAGCCCCGGCCTCCTGTCTCAGAGACCCTCCCCTAGGCCGAAGAGTGGTGCCTTCCTGCGGCGAGTTTCCAGCCCGGTAACGAGGCAGAGAGCACTGCGTCGGTGCATCCCGTCGAAACACAGACAGCTGGGCTGGGGTGAAGGGCGAGCCAGAGAGCAGTCGAGGAGGGGAGTGCACTCTCGGGTGGCAGGTCATAGACGACGACCCTGGAGAAGCAGGGTCAGAGGAGACAGGAGCGGGTGGGACAGGTAGAACAGGGGACATCCTTTTCACACGATGAGTAGGGGTAAGGCCAGAGTGCTCAGAACAGGCTGGGCTAACAGACTGAGATGTTAGAGCCGAATGAGTCTCAGAATGGCTGATCTGGAGGCAGTGTTGATAAGTATTTTCTCCAGTCATAATGCTCGGAATCCAGTGATTTGGCGATTGAATGCTGGAGTGCAACTTGGCCAAGTCGGAACCTGCGCCTAAGAGGCAGGACGACCGTGGAGACTGAGACAGATGAGGCTGGGATGGTGAGGCTGACCCTTCACCTCTCTCCCGCTCAATACGGAAGCATTCTGTGTCCAGTTCGACACCTTCCTCCATCAGACCTACCACCACAGAACAAGGCAGGCCAGACACACGGGATATTTCACACACCACGTCAGAGTCCTCGCTGAGCTTTGGAGACCCGTCTTGGGTCTTGGGGGGAGGTGGACATCCCTCTGCCTCCTCTCTGGAAGCCCCGCTCCAGTCAAGGGACCGTGAAAACCCAGCAGGACCAAACAACTTCCCAGTCACCTCTAGAGACCCCCGGTGGTGGTTGACCTGTGATGGGCAGGTGGATATCCGTGGTCTGCCTCTTGAAGTAGGAGTGGGAGTAAAAGACATGGTGGAGGTAGAAGGCGACGCAGAGGGAGTGGTAATACTGGCTCCAAGGTAACCACATGAAGCTGATATGTCCTGGGTTTTGGTTTCTAGAGCTTTGTTCAGGTTTGGATTCAAATTTAAATTTAAATTCAGGTGGAAGCTTATGTTGAAATCCTCTCCGGTTACAGATGGTAGGTTCCCTAAGTTAATTGAGTTTCTGCTTGCCTTTTTGCTGATACTGCTCAAACGAACTCTAGACGAGTTTCCCAGTTTGCAGGGGGTGACACCTGTGAGATTTGATGCAGAACCATGATTGTCCAAAGCAGATCGAGACTGGAATGCATCTTGGCTTGAACCTGAGCTGGACTTCTGAAGGTTTTGAAGGCTGCAGACATCTTGCCTTGTCCTTGAGTGATAATGGTGGACCAGCCTTGAGATGTACTGCTCAAGCTGAGTCAGTGATGGGGGAGCTGAAGGTTGGGTCCTCAGTGGATGCACATCCTCTTCTGGCTGTTCAGCCTCTGGATTGGGTGAAAGCTGAGGGGGGGAGTGGTCCTGACTGAAGGTGAAGAGCGGACTCTGCAGAGCCACAGCATGTAGAGGGCTGGGGTATGGATAGACCTCCTTTGTTTTGCGTGACACCAAGTCAGAGCAGAATTTAGGGTCCAGCTGCACACGAGAGCACAGAGAACTGCAAGAGTCTGAAAGGGGTGGGGCCAGCTGAGATCCACCCAGTTTAGAGCAGAGGTCAGACAACAGCACCAGGCCAGGGATCTCCAGGTCACCTGATCAAAACGGGAATGAAGACGGACAATGGACAGGAGATCAAGAAAATGTTTACAATCTAGGTTTTAACTAAGTGTTTGTTTCCCAACAATAGTTTTTAACTAAGTTCCAAGGTTCCAATACAATTGCCCACCAATACAATGGCAACCAATTGAGTTGCCAACTGATTAGCCAACTATGAGTTTGAGAAATACACCCCGTATTTAAAAATTGCAATGCTCATTGACAGCGTATCTGTAGATATGCTAATAAGTACACTGCTTTTGTATGCTGTGTGTACAAATGTGTCACTACTATGGAGTAGTTCTATGTAGTGTGTAAATCCAATGAAAAGTGTACCAGTATTTGTATAAGTTCTCCATATTTCATGTTGTGTGTAAATAAAATCGGGCATGCACATTTCATCAAAAGGGATATTTGGGTATTTTATTAGTAGATGAAGGATGTGCTTGGGATATTCCCAAACTACAGAGCGACCACACTTCCAAGGATGTGTTGGTTATATCCCTGTAATTATCACATTGAGTACAAACCTGTGGAGACAGGTCTTCTGTCTTCCTCGCCCTTGGCCTCTTCAATACTCTGGGCACTTGACTGTGAGACCTCTCTCCACTGGGTGGCGCTGTGATCTGCAGACAGTGGTCGGCACACTCCAGCCCTCACTGGGCCCCCAAGAGCCACCTCACTGGACACTGAGTAACTGGAATCGGATAAGGAGCTCCCGCTTACCGAATAGAAACCTTTGAGGAAATAAATAGGGAGGAGGCCGAACAGTGAGGAAGAACAGAGAAAGAGAAAGAGAGGTAGGAGGTTACTGAAGGGGCTCTGCATAAACATACATTCACATATGATGGGAAGTTCAGCAATGTGACGGTTAATGGTTTCTCAGTTCACTGAAAGAAACAATGAGTCAGACACGAGTTAATGGCTCCCAGTGAGAACGGCGTCTGCTCTCCATGGTAACCAACCCCTAACTTTTGAAACTTCAGGAATTTCTCTGATGTGCCCAACTGATGAGCGACGTGACCAGGGATCCTAATGGAACTGTGTTGAAAGATAGAATACAATCTTTGTAGATCAAAGCTGGACACCTGAGCTCGGTCTTGAGTCTCCATCCACGAGGGTAGTGCTTGTGGTGTCTGGGGCGAGTGGCGAGAGCAACTCGGATGGGATGTCCCAGGACAGAGTGGACCACCGGGAAGCTACTTCCTCTCCTGCACTGCTCAAACAGGGCAGCACTGACTCAGGAAGCATCGAGGTCTGGAAAAAAAAAAGAGGAGAGGAAAACAAAATCATGTTACAGCATGTTTTTTCATGTCAGGCCAGTAATTATTTGACTTAATGTCAGGCTAGTAATTATTTGTCTTAAGTAGTAACTGTTAATTGTGAAATGATTATTTACCAAACAGTGTATATGATACAAGATCTGATACATACAGAAGTTCAGCCAATGCGTTGCTGCCTAACACAGACAAGCTTTCACCAGTCCATTTCGCATTCACATTTATTTGCAAATTACAGGCTATTATTGCCGACTGACATTTATCGTGTCAGTCAGAAGTTAGTTTGAGATAAACTAATTATGGGTATTCTAAGTATGCATGCAAGCAATCCTAGGGTTTTAACTCAAAAGAATACCCGGTGGACAACAGGATCTATTGTAAACCTCTAAGCCCACATCAGTCCTGGGATCCTGACAGAACCAAACTGAAACAATGCAGGTGACTCATGCTGCTGTAATGAAACAGGGGGAGGGGGCTCAGTAAAAAGAATAGTCAGAGAGACAAATGACGTAACAAAGAACAGTGAAGAAGGAGGTAGTAGTGTGTGTGTGTGTGAGGGGGGTGAAGAAGAGAGACTTTGGCCAGGCTTATCTCCCCTCTGCTCAAGCAGTTCATCCAGGATCATCATCTGTTTTCTCACACACTCCCTTATTCTAAAGGCCATATGGAGACGGGCTGGAATGTGGAGGAAACTACAACGCTGCACAAGAATGATCGGCGCTAGATCATTTAAGCAATGGCACACTCTGCAATGGCTAGCGCGCAGAGAGGCCAAAAGTGATTTCCAAGAAGAGATGAAAGTGAGAGAGTGGCCATTAAGTGTCTGAGCGAGGGGAGGGGGACGGGGGATGGGTTGCCTAGTGAGAGGAGCCGCAGGAGAGAGGCATCCAGACCCCCCACTCCTTCACTTATTCTTGGATATTTCAACCACCCCCATCGCAGCACACAGCCCTACCTCTTCTCTCCTCTGCTCTGCCTCTCGCTCGCATCGCCCACACACTCACCCGTTTCAGCAGCAGTACTTAACTCTTTCCTTAGCTATCAAAAAACTGACTTAGAAATGATGCTATTGCTCATGCACAAAAGGTTTAGACGGCACATGCATGCTTGTAGGGAATAGTTAACACATGGCAAAGTCTCTATCTAATCCTTCTACAAGAGCAAAACCCCCACATCCAAATCCATTCTGCTGAGGTATACTGTTACAATAAGTAGGAGAGAGAGGTTGAAGTAGCCTAAGGAAACTTGATCAGAGTCTGGGGGCTCTGAACATTATCCCAAGCATAAATCAATTTGCCAAAGGCACCAAGAGACACAGGCACATGTGCTGCAAAGAGCGTTATATAATTTTACTGATGAGAAATGGAGGGGGTGATGAAGAGGTGATGAACAGGCAAGGGTGGTATGATGATCACTCGTCTCTGTTGTTGAAACCCATCAATGACACACACCACGCATCAGGAACTGATCAGGAAACATCCCAGCGCATGTGCATCAACAGGGATGCTGTTTTTCAAAGATAGAGATCTTTATTTTCATCGTCACATGTACAATAAAATGTAAAGTGCTTTTCAGTCAAGACATCATATGGTCTATGTAATATACTTGGTCCTAGAATTGCTTAAAGGAATGAAAAACAGTCCAGTCGTATGTGAAAAATTAGTTGTAGACCTTGCTGATGCATTTAAATAGATTACTTCTAGTTAGATAAATCAAGCACTATAAATCAGGAAAGTTATTCTCATGTCCATTCTCTTTGTCTATCTTTGTGCCTTTCTGAGTTAGATCATTCTTACTTCTCTGCAATCACCAGCTGTCCAGTTTACCACAAACTTCGATTTCTACCCCCACATTGTGCGTTTCTCTCTCTCCCTCAGTGGGCAGCAGAAGAGAGGTGATATCTATGACGTATGTCCATGTGTTGTTTATGCAAATGTTGGGAAGCGTTGGTGGAAAGGCAACAACAGTGGTCTGTGGACGTGACTCATGTCTATAACCATATTATGTGCGCATAATTGGCTGGTACATATTGTGGTACCTCCACTTTCAGAATAGAGCTTAATTCTTTATAGATATCTGATGATTTTTTAAATGTGTGAGGGTTTAGTAGACTACAACCTGTTAAGATGAGGTAACCTGAAAACCTAGAAGCCCCCCAAAAAGATCCATGTTTGCATGGCATAGGAGTCTTAATGTAAGTAAATATACTTGCTTCATAGTTTTCTGCTGGATAAAGCTTAAAAATAACCAATGTTATCAGTAAGTTACACGTTATCTTCTGACCCTAGAGGTAAATGATTTCATTTGGAATTAAATCAGTGCTACAACAGGCCTAAGTTGTGGAAATTCTGATGGCCACTGAAACCTAACATTAACATGCAATTAATTTAACCTCAGCTGATTTTCCAACTTGATGGCCAACACGGACCCTGGCGATTCTGTAATTGAACCGTTTTATCCACCGTATTGAGTGTGCCCCATGGCGACTTTCATAACCTTGACATGCGGGTAATTGGCATTTTGGACAGATCACGGCACGGTGATGTTTTACAGGGGACATCATCCACCGGGGCTCGCAATCGGTCTCTGTTAAAATCCCTTAAGTTAAAGTTATCTTAATATGTTATGCCCTGTCCTTAACCTCTCTTGCTTCACTGACCTGTTGCCTGGGGGACGTTGCTGCGTCGTCGTCGACTGCGCTTTCTGTGTTCCTCTCGTTCTGATCGGGTTCATCGATTGTGTCCTTCTTGTCCAACGCGGCATCGACCATTTCCATGTGACGACACCTGAGCAGGTCCAGCTCCAGTATTCCTGCCAAGGTTGCCTTCAACCTCTCTCCGATACGAACACGTTCGCTTCCAGACCATAGAGAATTTACGCAGCCACGACGCCCGGCCATTGTGAATGAAAATCGGGTTTTCAGCCTGTCCAGCTACACGGTCACCTAGACAAAAGCCACTCAACCTGAGTAGGTTATTGCGGGAACGATTGTCAAACGCAACACAAATGCCACAGTAACGGCAAAAGGCAACATTCGCTGATAGCCTGAAAGACTATCTGTTTAATTTGATACCACAGTAACGAACGTCATTTCTGATCAGGAACGCTACACCTTGCGAGCTAACTTTCGCAAATGCACATGCAACAAAGGAGCACAAGTCATTTGCCAGCACACAGTCATAAAATCTACACTGTTCATTTTACAATGCGTATCCGATCTTAGCCTAGTAGGCCTACTTGTCAAAAAAGGTAATCCAGACATACAGCACTGTTGTATCAATCGCGCACTCACAGTCTGTGTAATCACGCGGATAATGGGTGCACATTGTGAGATAAGGGGAAAGTGTTTAGAGGGTGGAGCAACGAAGCCTAAACTCAAATGAGATTGGTCAGAGAACTTTTCGAAAAAGCTCGTTTTCGAACAAATCCTCTTGGTATTAAAAATGGCACATTTATTAACGCATTATTGTGCCCAAACAATTTATGGTGTGACTATGGCAAGCACATATAATTGCTAAATTCGACTATCCGGAACTAGCATTGTAGATATCAACATCATTTTGACTAGTTTATCAACATCATTTTGACTAGTTTACGTTCTGACTAGTCAAAATGACAGTTAGAGATATGTGTAATTCAGTTTTGACTAGTAGGCTATAGTAAAGAAACTAGTATAGAAAGATATACGCCCAAAGTTTGACATCTAGCCTATACATGATTTGAGAGTGTGTAGCTGTCCAACGTTGTAGAGATTCAATTTCTTAAGAAGGAAATAAACTAACCTGTATATACAAAATATATACTAAATAAGTAATATTTGTCAAAATAAACAAACAGTAGGCCAAAATTTTTGCCAAGAAAGGCCTTTGCCTTGAAACCAGATCACACTTGGACAAAAAAAAAAGCTCATTCTCATAGATACTCATAGGTTGTAAGCCCAGTATCACCCGTTCCTCTTTTTTCCACAAGAAATTATTTTGAAGGGAACATGAGCTAAAAAAAATTATATATATTTTCCATATCTGGAAAGACTGACTGTACTGTCAACTTTAAGGGAATCGATGGCAAACAGCCTTGGCCACCTTCTGATTATGACTCCTATCTGGCTGCCGATACAAATTGGACCACTTCAGAAAACAAACTCTTGTGACTTCAATGTGCAAATTTATAAAGTTTCATGCTGCTAAATGTCATATTCTACCTCTCTGAACCTAACAGTCATTGTTCTGTAAGTCTTCTTATAGATAGATAGATAGATACTTTATTGATCCCCAAGGGGAAATTCAAGGTCCCAGCAGCTTAAAAAAAATCACACACAACATATACTACAGTGTACACAGGTTGATAAGAAGCAGATCAACAAAACAACATGACTAGATCAACATTACTAAAAATAACAATAGAATACAAATACTATGGATAGAGATGCGCATGAATGTACTGTGGTACAGTATGGGGTGTGTGTCAAGGTAGTAGTGCAAATGAGTACAGTAGTGCAACAGTGCAAGGTTAAAAGTCTATTGACCAGCAATAAATATGTGCATAATGTATTATGCATGTTTTATGCATATGTATTATGCATGTTTGTCAGGGTCTGTTGTCTGTTTAAAGGAAAAATCCGGTGTGACTTGGACCTGGACTCTACTGGAAGATGTTACCGAGTACAAACATATATCCAATGCCCACCTCTGTTCACCCCCAGCATTCAGCATTAAAGGAGAATTCCAGTGTGATTTGGACCAGCGTTCCGCATTAAGCCGTTTTTAGCCAAAGCTTTCATTAACCTTACACTGCTAGCTATAGGGGCAAAGCTTTGTCTATGCAGCTAAATCACTATTTTTACACCATACAAGGTTCAAAGTGACTCCACACTTCATTGGTAGACTTCTGAGGGCCCAGACATTTAAAACGAGACAATGAGAACTTTGAGAGTAAACAGGTACTTTATTTAAAAGACCATAAATACAGACTGTACCTTCACAGAATTTTGCAGTCACCGCCATCTTCAAATTAAATCACGATAAGTCAATTGACGAACAGATAGGACAGGGGAACAGATTGAAAATTATATTCTGTAGAAGTGCTTGGATTTCAACTGAAAATATATGGTGACTGTCTACATGAGCACTAAAGCACCAACAAATGATGAAACTTAAAAGAGTTTGACCAAAGACATTTATAAGGTTGTAAAATAAAACTCTGGTAATTGGTGCTTCTACAGTACGAAACGTGAAGCTAGCGACACCATCGGCCATAGTCACTTCAATCTCTGGGGCTAGAGCGAGTGACATCGAAGCCTATTTGAAAGTGCTAGTGGCTAAACGAAGTGTAAAATACCCTAGGATAGTCATCCACACTGGCACTAACGATGTCCGGTTAAGACAGTCGGAGATCACTAAAACAAGCTTTATTTCATTGTGCAGGTTGGCGCAAACGATGTCAGACTCAGTAACTTTCTCTGGTCCCATACCTATTAAACGCGGTGAAGAAATTTTCAGCAGAATTTTTTCACTCAACCAATGGCTGTCGGGCTGGTGTGCCGATAACAATGTGGGCTTCATTGATAACTTTAGTTCTTTCTGGGGAAAACCTGGACTTTTGAATCGAGACGGCATTCATCCTTCGAGGATGGGTGCTGAGCTCCTTTCTAGGAACATTGACCGGCACTTAAACTCGGCGTGTTCCTGACATACCAGAGTTGGTCCAGGTAGCAGAATTACTGTCTTACACAGATCTCTGCCGCCTCACCGTCAACCCAGCAGGCAGTTAGGGAGAGTGTCCGCGACCAGACAAATCGCAAAACAACCAGTTAAGGGAGTAAACAGTAGCAACCTCATATTTATAAAACCAGAAACAAATAAACGTGATCAGAAATCACAAATGAAATTCGGATTACTAAATATTCGTTCCCTCTCCTCAAAGACCGCCCTAATAAATGAGCTTATTACCGATAATGAAATTGACTTTGCCTAACCGAAACGTGGCTAAAACCGGACGAATACCTTCCACTTAATGAGGCTACTCCTCCAAGTCACTTTAATTACCACATACCTCGACACAATGGTCGTGGCGGTGGTGTTGCCACAATTTATAACTCCAACCTTACTATGGCTCCCAAATTTGAATATAAATTTAAATCTTTTGAGGTCCTTGTTCTCAATCTTATGCAACCTGACAAAACATCTAGACCTAATATACCCTTAACGATTGTAACGTTATATAGACCCCCAGGCCCCTATTCTGACTTTATGACTGAATTCTCAGAATTTCTTTCCTCACTAGTCATTAAAACTGATAATATTATAGTGTTGGGCGATTTCAACATCCACGTCGATGATGTAAATAATAGCCTGGCATCAGCGTTCCAATCCTTAATTGAACACATTGGCTTTTTCCAACATGTTAATACACCCACACATAAAGGTAGTCATACTATTGACCTTGTTCTAACATATGGTGCACAAATAGAACAACTTGCTATCCTACCTCAATGTCCTTCACTAACTGACCATTCCCTAATAACTCTAAAGACTACAATAGATTCTACAGCCCCTAACTCTATTTGCTACCACACTAGACGAATAACCTCCCAAGCCACAAGCGACTTCATAGATAAAATTCCTTCTCTTCTTGAACCCTTAATGACACAATACACATTAAAAGGCCCTCCTCCCAGCCCTACTCAAGTTGATCAATTAACTGATAATGTTATAGATGCACTTTACACTACATTAAATTCCATTGCGCCACTTAAAAAGAAAATTAGAAAACAAGACAAAATTGCCCCATGGTATACAGCACAGACACGCTCAATGAAGCAAGCTGCACGTAAACTTGAGAGAAAATGGTATGCCACCAAACTTGAAGTGTTCCATCTTGCATGGAAAGACAGCCTAAAAGACTATAAGAAAGCACTTAATAATGCAAAAACAGAATACTACTCCTCACTTATAAATGATAATAAAAACAATCCCAAATTCCTCTTTAACACAATATCACGCTTAACTAAAAGTAGGAATGAAGTGACACACTCAATTCCAATAACATTAGACAGTAATGATTTCATGATTTTTTTTAATGATAAAATTGAATGTATTAGAGGTAAAATAAATAACACCATTCAAACCTCAAATTCAGCTGGTTCCCCTATAATGGAAACAGCAACCCCTAGCCGACCTATAGCATACCTGGACTCGTTTACACCTGCCAGTATATCTGAAATTATCAAGCTGATCTCATCAAGTAAGGCCTCTACTTGTCTACTGGATCCAATTCCTACTGATCTCCTTAAGGCTACTCTCCCTAGCCTAGCTGAGCCGATACTTAATATTATAAATCACTCTCTTGCAGCAGGACATGTTCCCAAACTTTTCAAGACATCTGTCATTAAGCCTTTAATCAAAAAGCCCAACCTTGACCCTGATGTCCTGGCTAACTACCGACCTATATCCAACCTCCCATTTATATCAAAGATTCTTGAAAAAATAGTGTCTAAGCAAATTCGTACTTTCTTGGACGCAAATAACATTCAGGAAACCTATCAATCTGGCTTTAGAGCATACCATAGCACAGAATCAGCCCTAGTAAAGGTCTACAATGATCTCCTTATCTCATCTGATAATGGATGCATTTCATTATTAATCCTACTGGATCTAAGTGCTGCTTTCGACACTATTGATCACAGCATCCTACTACATAGACTTGAGCATATGATTGGCATCAAAGATTCTGCATTAGCCTGGCTCAGGTCATACCTTACTGGACGTTACCAGTTTGTACATGCACATAATGAAGCATCATGCCACACTGAAGTCAAGTATGGTGTGCCCCAAGGATCAGTACTGGGACCTCTGCTATTCTCCCTTTACATGCTACCTTTGGGATCTGTTATTAGAAAACATGGCATTACCTTCCACTCTTACGCAGATGATACCCAACTATACCTTTCAATGAAGCCTAATGATTGTACGCCAGTAACAAAACTTGTTGCCTGCCTCAGTGACATCAAAAACTGGATGACTAATAATTTCCTTTGCTTAAACTCTGATAAGACTGAAGTCATGTTGATTGGCCCTAAAAACCTGACCAACACTTTACCCAATCATCAGAGCTTACTTAGTGACCTTTCACTCACACCTAACACAAAGGTCAAGAACCTTGGGGTGTATATTGATCAAGACCTCTCTTTAAATAGTCATGTAAAGCATATCTCCAAAACCTCATTCTTTCATTTACGCAACATTGCTAAGGTCAGAAAATTCCTTTCTTTTGAGGATGCAGAAAAACTAATACATGCATTTGTTACCTCCAGACTTGACTATTGCAATGCACTGTTCTCTGGATGTGGTACTAGCTGCATCAAAAACCTTCAACTAATACAAAATGCTGCAGCACGAGCACTCACAAGGACAAAAAAATATGAACATATCACACCTGTCCTTGCTTCCTTACATTGGCTTCCTGTTAAAAGCCGAATTGATTTTAAAATACTTCTCCTAACATATAAAGCCCTTAATGGCCTTGCTCCAGCATATATTAAAGACTTACTTGTTCCCTACCACCCTTCTAGACCCCTAAGGTCACAGAATGCTGGTCTCCTAGTAATTCCTAGAATATCAAAATCAACAATGGGCGGAAGAGCTTTCTGCCATCGTGCGCCTGTCCTGTGGAACAAACTCCCTTCTAACATTCGTCAAGCGGACACTCTCAACACCTTTAAGTCTAGACTCAAAACCTTTCTATTTACTGACCCCTTTAGTTAGGGATGGTGTATGGTAAGCCACATCTCCTCAGGGTTTTATTGGAAAGGACTGCCTCTGCTGTAAGCTCCTGTCCAGGGCTTGGTGGCCACTGATCATTTCCTTTGGTGGTGTTGGCTTGTTATACATCATACCTTAGTTATGCTGCTATAGTTTAATGCCGCCATAATCCACCCATCTGTTAAGCCGTACAATTTTCACTCTGTCTTTCTCCTCCTCTCTTTTCCTCTCCACTTACTTCTCTCTCTTCACTTAGGCAACATCTGTATATGGTTTCACATGCAATATAACTCACATTCTCTGAAATCTGATGGAGACTGTTCTAACTCATCTCCTCTCTGATTTTCCATGCCTTTACCACCCTGCCGTGAGTCATCACTGCCTTCCACTGCCTGCGCCTGCACCTCCTGGGTTCTCCTGGGACCTTCTTCCAACGTGATCCGGCGGCACTCCTGAATGGTCCTCAACCCACTCCACTGTCCATGCCACTGCCTCCCTGCTGAGGGTCACCCCTGCCCTCCACTGCCTGATCCTGCATCTCTGGCTTCCTGGGCGGTCTGCCTTCAGCTCACAGATGACCCTGACATGATTGTTACAGCCTCTAGCTGGCCCCTGGCTTGACTGCGCCTAATGACATGGGACTATATCCTGGGATTCTAATGGGACTCCTATATTACTGTACTTTATTTACCAAAATTTTCTTGTAATATGTATCTAATGGAATAATAGTGGACTACTCACCATCTAAGAGACTGAAAACCTGCCCTAGGCAGTTGGGTTAGCCCCTTGAGCCGTCGGAACTGCCCAAGGTTTCTTCCTCTACCATAACAAGTAAAAACAAAAAACGCTGCGATGGAGTTTTTCCTTGCCCCTGTTGCTCATTGGGCCTCTTGTGTTAAGCGCTTTGTGACATGCCTTTTGTAAAAATAAATAAAATTGAATTGAATTGAATTGAATTGTAGCTCGTCAGTCAACTTATCATGATTTAATTTCAAGATGGTGGCGACCGGGATATTCTGAGAAGGTACTGTCTTTATAAACTGTCTTTTTAATAAAGTACCTGTACACTTTCAAAGTTCTCATTGTCTTGTTTAAATGTCAGGGCCCTCAGAAGTCTACCAATGAAGTGTGGAGTTACTTTGAACCTTGTCAATGGTGTAAAAATAGTGATTTATTGCATAGGCAAAGCTTTGCCCTAGCAGTGTAAAGTTAATGAAAGCTTCGGCTAAAAACGGCTTAATTTAGTTTGTACTCGGTAACAGTACAGTCCACGTCCAAATCACACCGGATTTCTCCTTTAATAAAGGCATAGAATCGAAAACCATTTGCATTGGCTTTGATGAATTAGGATCAGTTGTGCATGGTCAAAGAGCTAGACAGGTGCGAATATGGGTTGGGCCTTCCTTCATACAGAATTCTTGAATTAAAAATAGTCACTAAAAATGGGCAAATTAGAACAAAGTTCAGAACTAAATGCAAAATAGCACAACACTGTACAGTAGTTCAGTTGTGGTTTGCCAAGGAGGGCACCATTTAACCAGAAAGTCCATTTCAGTACCACAGCCTTAACATAAAGACATATTTAATTAAATGAAAGTTGCATATTCTATTTTAACATCAGAGATGATACAATACTCCATTACTCTAAGCAGTGTCTGCACTTTATTTATATTGTGTTCACTAAATGTAGGCTTTTTTCAAAACCTTTTTTTTCTTAATCTTAAATGCAGTACCACTTGATTCAGGTGAAACGCTGTTTTGTCTCACTATATCAAGATGTTGAGAATAAATTTATTTGGATTCACTTGAACAGTTTGACCTGGGACCAGCAGGCCTGATGTGCCTCTGGCAGAATTCTGGTTATGACCTTTTTATGTATATTTTTATTATGACTTTTTATTTATTTAATCTTAGAAACATGTAAGGTGCATTTTACATGTAATGCACCATAAACAGATAAACAATGGCCTGATGGGGTTGAGGCATAAAATATCATAATCAGCTGCCACCCTGAGGAGGTTATCATAACAACATACAACATAGAGCAATAACTATGCTTACTCAAGCCTTACTGTAAATGTGGACCCAAGTCCTAGGGAGATGAACTGAACATATTTGGCGGAAAGTTCTTCATGCTAGTGCATAGAACATTATTAGATAGATAGATAGATAGATAGATAGATAGATAGATAGATACTTGATTGATCCCCAAGGGGATATTCAAGGTCCCAGCAGCTATATAGAACATTATTCAAAAATTAGTGCATTGTTGGTATTGCCATCCCAGCATCATCACTGCAAACTAGACCAACTGGAACTGGGTGTCCATAGCTATCAGAACTGGAAGTATTTTGTAAAAAATAATGATAAGAAAATTAAGCTATCAAGTGTTCATCACTTATTGTGATCAAGGCTGTTGTTTCAGTACAGATGGTTGGTTTGGGGGCCCTGCACAATGCATATAGGCTACTTCAATTCAATAAACATTTCAACAATAAAATTGTTGCCTTTTGCCTTTTCCTTTTACCGCAATATGAATTTAGCCCACTGAGCTGCGCTCTTGCACAAGAGAAATTAGGCCAAATGTTTTAATGGATCCGTCTCTTTTAGGATAGGCCTATGTCATATCTTTTGCCCATACCACACTTATCTTAAGTTAAAATGTTTGGAGATAACTACAGAATATTGATGGAAGGTGGTGCAAGCTTTTATGTTTTTTTATTAACTTATTAGAGCGCATGCACCAATGCGAAAAGCTCTTATTGCCCATTAAAGAAACACGTGACATAAAACAATACATGTTTATTACAATATAGCTTGCGATTAAATAACATGCAGTGGGTGTGCGTGTATGTACTTTAGCACCAGTGTATGAAGAGATTCTTTGTAGTTAACTAGTATGTGTGAAGAGCACACAGTCATGCTGACTGGAGATGCAACGGATGCGTAATTATGGAAGCGCTCTTATTTAACGAGACGAGCTTTCATGTTTTCTCGCAAGTAAGCATTTATCAGTTGCATCCATCATGCGTCGCAACTCGCCCTCCCCTTCTGTCATCCACTCCCACGCGCTTACAGCGTATAAATTCATGCCGCACCGATTTCTCGGTGAGGCTTTCGCAAACTTCCACCCGAGGGGACCACTCCGTCAGCCCGGGCAATAGGCTTCCAAAGCCTTCCCGTTCATCACTGCCCACTTTCACCCACCAAGAAAGCTGCACCATGGCCCCCTTCGAAAAATCCATGGAAATGATGCCTTTCAAGCAAAGGAAATGTCTTGGTATGTATAGGCTCACTTGAAATTACGTAACTACAAACACTCCTGAGGCAATTTTATGACTAATGACACGTTCTAATACTTTGCGCAGCTACTAGAAAAGACGAAGTGTGTACTATTCGGTCAAAATTTCCCAACAAACTTCCAGTAGGTGAAAGCTTTTTTAAAATTTGCCAATGTAGCCTTTTAATTTTGCCAGTACTCATCAATCATATTTGCCTGCAGGTTATTGTAGAGCGCTTTATTCGTGAGAAAAATCTTCCTTTGCTGGATAAATCTAAATTCTTGGTACCATTCGAACTCACCATGGGTCAGTTTATCAGCCTGATCAGGTGAGCCCACCTATCCCCTCCACTGTGTGTGTGTGTGTATGAGAGAGAGAGAGAGAGTTATATATTTGTAAGACTATTTTACTTGTAATTTATCATTTGAGCTTTTCATGAGTAGGATAGTAAAATACTAATCTTTCTCTCAAACTACTTCTTCTTTCCAGGAGTAAGATTGACCTGGATTCCACACAGGCCCTGTACCTGCTAGTGTCCGACAGGTACCTTACCTGCATGACAGTCAGCATGGGAGAGGTTTACTCGCAATACAGTGATCAAGATGGTTTCCTATACATGACTTACGCCTCACAGGACATGTTTGGTTGAAGCCAAACACCTCATCACACTTATGTAGGCCTACCACAGAAGCCTGCCATACATTCTGGCCTCAGACTGTACTACGATCAGCATACAGTGACAGCCAAGTTGCACTGGACAGCTCCAGATGGCATGCGCTGAAATTCCGCATTATCATGTCTGTAAGCCATGACAAGGAGTATATGCCCACCTTGAAGAGCTCTGCCTAAGATTACTTCCTTTTCGATGACCCTACTTATTTTCATGTATTTCCTCTTAATTCATTTATTTGAAGTCTGAAAAAAACTGGATAACAGAATGTCTGGGGAATCATCCTCAGCCTAAAGACTTAACCTTTTGGTACCAATGTTGTTAAACTCCTATTTACCAGGATTCTGGTTTTAGTGGTATTGGGTCAATATGTTGCCCAGCTAAATTTACAAAATGTTTTAAATGTTTGGTTGATATGAAAATATTGTCAGTCACGGAGTACTGTATAATTCCCTCACTTTCTCAATAAATCACAGCTGTGAGTCTGTACAGTTCTGGGAACCGAGGCCTGTTGTTGGAGTATTGATGAAATAGGTGTATCTTTAGCCTTGGATAATGCCGTGTCCATGATATACAAAATGTCAGGAACATTTTTAATAACCTAACTTTTAATACAAAAACCACACAGGAGGAGTAATAGTCTTTTGTCCTCTCAGCGCTGAAAGGAGAGAATGTGTAAAAAGGGAATGGCTCCCACCCACAACAGTCTCTGCTCACTCTTCAGCTTGCAGCAGTCTTTATTCAGTCACACAGTTACAAACGTTCAATGTCGCATATTTTTCTTATGTTTCAGAACCAAGATTTACTCCCTAATTCCTCTATAGATCTACTCCTTTGTTCAGCACGTACACCTTGTTTTTTCCAAGATCCCTTGTGAGTTATCCTGTTCTTTACAAGACATTACGTTTACGCAAGCGATAGTCTGTTCAAATGCAGCATAACACTCAATGATAATATTATGCACATGAAATTTCTTTAACACAAAACAAGGAACAAAATTTCTTGTGGCCAGGAATTGCCATATTTACCCTTTACTGTAGAACATTTAGAAAGAGAGATCCGGTGTGACATGCAAAAGTCCTGTTTTTGACATTGCTGAGAGCTTAGAGAGGGTTTTGTGCGACCAAAAAAGTGCCGATGCACCGGACTAAGTTAGTTATAAACACCTTAACTTGCTTTGTCTGGACTATGGCTTTGGGAAACTGTAGTGCCATAACTCCTTCGCTCGAATCAGGAAGTAGCTACGTTAGCAACGATGATTTTGGGAAACGCACCCCAGGCAGTTTCCTCTTACTGCATCTGGCGGAACGACAACAAATGCAAGTAGAGTTACTACAGAATGATTTATTACCCTGTCGGTGCGAGAAGATGTTTTCTAGGTGGCGCAACAGATAGTACAGGAGCGGACTTGGGGCAGGACGCAGACCTGAATGTGTAACTTTCTACATCTCCAGTTTTATATTTTCTGCGCTAATGTATACAACACTATAACGACGAGATACACGAGTGCTAAGTGACATTCTGTTGTGTAGAAAACATGGATCAGAGTGACTGTTTCTCCAGGTCGAATCCTATCAAGTAAGTAGGATTTTTTTTTCACGTGTTCTTTGTTCAAGGCGGTTTTAAAACTTGACGTTGGCATATTACGATTTCTGATTACTATTGATTGGATTTTATTATAAAATGACTAAAAAGGCTATCCTATATCAGATGAATGGACTTACAAAGTAATGCATTCTAGCTCTGTGGTTTTGCCTGATAGATTTTGATAGTCTGTGCGTTCACAAGAGTTAGGCTACTTTGAGCTCGAAGGCTGCTAAAGTAGGCCTAATTTGGTTCGCTTTTGTAGCTTGTCAAACAAAAGTCTGAAAAATTCCCTAAACGGCCCCTCATATCTCTCGTGACATAGAAGAATCAAACATTTTACCATTTAAGGAGCCGTTAAATATGCAATGAAAACCGGGGTCTTTGCTTGAAACTGGTGGTTCAACACAGCAAGCTGTGTTTCCCCTGAGTAGGGTCTTGTCCATAGACTGTATTGTCATATAATTGATCAAATTATTTAACAACCAAGAACAAAATCACGTCAAATGTTGTAGTTAACTAGACGTGACCCGTTTGTTCAATTACATTTTCCACAACATTATAGGCTACTGTCGGTATAGGCCTACAAACTATATCGTCTTGATTCCCTCAAAAGCAAGTGAGACTTGTAGCCTATAGAAGTTCGAAGCTACCGCGCCTCTTACTAGAATATTCTCCCATTTTCATCAACTCACCAGACAAAGGACAATTGCATTCCGATTGGTTGTCAGTGTTTTACAGCCAAAACGCGTCATAGCGAATTTGCATAAAGTCGCTCTAGTCCAGGGGCGGGCAATTCATTTCTACTGAGGGTCACAGGAAAATCGGACCTGTGTTGTAGGGCCAAACCAACGATAACTTGAATGTAATTCTTCCGATTTTTGTGTGAACGCACATGTAATACAAATAAAAACCCCACTGTGTCTGCAAATTAAAGTGTTTTTCTTTCTTTCTTTTTAGAATGGCTTCACCTTATTTGACTGTAAAAGCATCCAGTGACTTTCCTGATACAGAGATTATTTGCTCTGAAAGTATAACATTTGGAGAGACTGCCAGGCAAGAGATGCATAAGAAGAGAAGCAAATTAGAACGAGAAGAATGCATTTTAAATGGGGTTTGTGCCCTTTTGAACTCGGGAGGAGGCGTTTTGTCTTTGGATATAGCCAATTCAAACTATGACTATGTAAATGATGGAAGGGGATTAGATATTGAAAGGGATCTGAAAGATTTAGTAGGTTCCTGTATTGAAGATATGGTAGATTTTATTCCATGCAAAGATTCTGGAAAAGTTTACACCTATGTTAGATCATGGCATAGTGATCATGGTAAGCAGGCATCAAGACTTTGCAGCATTACATTTACATTTACATTTACATTTATGCATTTAGCAGACGCTTTTATCCAAAGCGACTTACAAAACGAGGATAACAATCAAGCTACATAGCAGAGACCTTAAGGAGCATAGTGCTAGGGGATAGTGCTTCAGTTCATTTTAGTGCTAGGATAGATGATATTCTCTGAATAGCTGGGTCTTTAAGAGCTTTTTGAAGGCCTCCAGAGATGGCCCTGTTCTGATTGTTTTTGGTAGGTCATTCCACCAGCGTGGGACGACACATGAGAAGAGTCTGGATTGCCTTGGGCGAGGTGCTGGGACTGCCAGTCGACAGTCATTGGAGGACCGGAGTTGTCGGGGGGTAGCCTGAGCTGAACCAGCATTACTACTGGTTTGTGGGAAAGATCAGGGTCAAATGTTGAGTGCATTCAGCCTTCTGTTGTGTCTGTGTTCTTGAAGAAGAAAAAGGCCAGGGCTGAGGGAGGTCAGAAAGAAAATGAGCTTTGTCCACCTCCAGCAAAACGAAATGTGTTGCCACTGCCAGGCAATGACATAATAAGACTAAAAGCTAAAGAGTTCTATAAAAGAAACTCTGTGAATTTAGGGGAACGTTTAGGATTTGGGGAAAGTATGCATGTAGAGTTTAAGCAGTTTGGCTCCGAAAAAATAATGACAAGGCTTAAGGAAGTAATTCCTAAGAATATATCAGCTTTTGCAAATACAGATGGTGGTTTTATGTTTATTGGTGTAGATGACAGACGTCAAGAGGTCATTGGGGGTGGTAAGGGACTGAATTCAGAGGAACTGCTAAAGAGTGTGAGGGAAATTTGTAAGACGCCTGAGACCGTTCATAGCTCTGACTGCACTGAGGTAAACATGAGCTGGTCTCCAGAGTGCAAACTCATCAAAGTCATCACAGAGGAGTCCGCAGAAGCCAATGGGTATGTTGTGGCAATCCATGTTCCGTCGTTTTGCTGTGCTGTCTTTGGGAAACCTCCAAACTGTTGGCACATTGATGGGGGCAGCGTTGGGAGGATGGAAGCTGATGTGTGGCTGAAACGAATGCAGCTCTCTGACCCAGGTAGCCTTATTTAACATCATTACATCCTTAATAATTAATATGCATGTAATGACATAACTGTAATGCAAATCATTTGGAAATAAAGCTGCAAGCAGCAACATGGGGGTCTAGTAGCAATGGCAGCATCTGCAATGGTCCCTGAATGGTCTAATGACCATGTGTGCCAATTTTCAGGGCAACTTTAAAAATAAATCGCACTAAATTAATTCATGTTGTGAGGTGGTAAATACTCCTCCTGAAATATGTATCATATATGTATCTGTTCAGTTATGGCAAACACTTTAGAACATTTTTACGTAACTTTTGTGAGTGCCAAATTATGTGATGATCGGGCAAAATATGTGAATTTTTGTTCACTTTTGACAAAATCCAAAATGGTGGAAAAGTGGCGCTAGAACACTTGGCATGCATACTTGCAAATTAATCAGTGGGCTGCCTGTCCCCAATAATTGTGCAAAATTTCACAACTTTTTACCAAATGGTTCTATAGGTTGCCATCAATGTTAGGGAAGTTACTTTTTAAAAAGTAGAGTTATCTTGTTACTCATTACATCTTTTCAAAAGTAATCCTTTACTTAGTTAGCCCCTATGGAGAGTACTTACTTGTTACTTTTATGTTACTTTTATGACTGCGCAGAATCCCATATCTGAAGAGGCTACATAAAGTTCTATTGTGGTGCACAAGTGGCTGCCATTGGATTCCATTTTGGAACAAAGCGGAATAATAACACATATAAATACAATAAGGTTCTGCAGCTGTTTAATAGTGTTAATAATGTTATAATAATTTGGGATTTTTTTGTGTTTGCTTTTCAGTTGATCAATCGCTTTCAAATCGCTTTCAAAATGTGCTAAGTCTTAAAGATGCCCCACCTCAGTGTAAACCAGTGTACAGCATCCAGACACTGACACAACTTCAAGAGAAAATTTTCCCTGGTAATCCTTTTTTCCTCATAAGCTGGGTATTGGTATTTCATTTGTTTGGTGCACAAGACTGGTTTTAAGAGTATCATCTCTCTCAGCACACTAATAACAATTAGGTAATACTTGTTATAACAATGATGTCAGAATAAGGGTTATCATACCCAGAGTGGTTTTAGTTTGTTCTTTGCCACATGCTGATAAATTTGACATTGTGTTTTTTATGAAACAGTGCTTATTATGTTAGCACATAATTGTAGCCATCCACATTGGATCAGATAACATATGTGAGAATCTGTCTATTGTCCATTAAGTATTAATGGGCAGTATTAAGTATTAATAAGTAGATTTTTTTAGCATCACAGGGCATCACTGTGGCGCCAGAGACCTTCAGGAAGAAGCCACTCACCAGTGTTGTCCGCAATGCCAACTCAGACATTAGCCAAGGCATTTTCATTTTCTCTCAGAGCTGGGCAGTGGACATAAATCTCCACAAAAATGAAGATGTTCTTTGTGAGGCTCTGATTATCAGCTTAAATAATTATCCCACTCTCAGCTGTGTGGTTGAGAGATCCAGCCCTGAACTGTGGAAGTATGCAAGGGATACTGCACGTCATCTCAAGCAGAAGCTGGTGAATCGGGGAGGCTATAGAGGCAAGCTGTGTGTCATTCCCCAACTAGTGGAGAGACAGTCTGGAGTCTCGAACCAGCAAACATTATATCCAAACAGCTACAGGCTGTGCCAGGAAAGAGATGTGAAATATCTTCTGCACGCTTTAGTAATTGTTCTGATGAGTTTCCCTTCTCTTTTAAGTGACAAAGTTGGCTCAGAGTTCCTTAACTTGTTGACAGTAGAGCAGTATGGAATTCTTCAGATGTATGATCAAATCAAAAAGCTCTTTATTCATGGTGTACCTGGAAGTGGGAAGACACTGATTGCTATACAACTCATCAAAATGATCAAAAACAGGCATCAGTGTGAGAAAGACAATATCCTTTACCTTTGTGAAAATGTTGGATTGAGAGAGTTTGTGAGGTATGTTCAGTGTAAAATAAATGGTCACTTTAAAACTAAGATATGAACTTAAAAGAACATGCCATGTTTCCATTTTGAACTATGTTCTTCTCTTAACTCAGACAAGTTGATACATACCTCTCTCGTCTCACTGCATGCATTCAATTGCTCTGGCACACAGCACTACTTTGGTAGCATTTAGCTATAGTTCTCTTATTAGGATCCAAACAGACCAGTGCATCTGGGCAATGTGGTCTATGCCATACAACTCAATGAAAAATGCCCAGATCTGGACATTGGAGAAATTAAACAACCACTCCACAAATGCATGCCCAACACAGAAGACCAACATCATCAGGTCCCAGCATTCAGCAGTGTATCTACACCTGAAAGAAAAAAGACACTCCTTTGAAGACGATCATTTGAAGATGATCATTCAACCCCAATATCACACATTCACTATGTTAATGTTATCCACTGATCCTCAAGATCCTTTGACCCTCACATTGATTATGTTAATGAATGATTCTTCTAATCCTTGGTCACATGATAAGGGGTGTGGTCTATAGTTCACACGCACAGGTCAGCATATATAACCTCCTGCTATTCCAGGCTTCAGTCAAAAACTAATGAAGCTTTCTGGATGGAAAGTGAAACGTCTTTATGCTCAAAAAGAAGTCCAGTTGGGCTCCTAGTGTGTTTATGCCATAGTTATTCTTGTTCGTTTAGTCGCTTAGAAAATATCCATGTTTTATTTTGTGTCACCATCGTCAGTTGGGTAACTACTACTTGAGTAACCATACATCAATCAGAAAGATGTGGATGTGCTTTGTTGCTTCAAACTAATTTCTATTTGGATCCTAATTAAAGAACTGGGCTGAGCTAAATAAATCAAAGTAGTGTCACATGCCAGAACTATTAAGTGCATGCACTGAGATGAGTTAAATTATTGAAGAATATAGTTCAGTATGGAAAAATCGTGGCATGATACTGAATAACTAACGTGTGCTCATGTGTGATTTCTTTTCAGAGAGAAAAATCTTTGCCAGTGTGAGACAAGGGTAAAGTTTTTGACTGAAGACTTCCCAGCTGTGAAACACATTATTGTGGATGAAGCCCAGAACTTTCGGGTGGAAAAGGGCGAAAAAAACTGGTATAAGAAAGCGCTGCAACTGACAGGAGATGGTGGCATGCTCTGGATCTTTCTGGACTACCACCAACAAAGCCACAATTTTCCAGATGGCCTTCCCCCGATATCAGAGCAAAGCACAGTTATGCTGCACAACGTTGTTCGCAATTCTGCAGAAGTCCACAAAGCAATGCAGTGTGAAATGGATAGGATCATAAAAGGCTGGCTGTCTGAGAAGAGACAACATTTAGCAGACATAAACAGCAAGATGGCGCTAAGCCATTCAGTCCCGGGCTTCTACAAAAGGGAAACAATTGCAGCTAACAAAGAGGTGGATTACTTGATTAGGGAACTGAAGTCTCTCTTTCATCTTGGTTATTCAGAGGGAGATGTGGCAATACTTTTCTCCACTCAGCAGCAGCTGGACAAAGTGCAGGTCATGCTTAATTCATTGCCTGGAAGGTTTAACAGTGTTGAGAATATCGTTCCAAATGAGATGGTGCTGGACACTGTGCGCAGGTTCTCGGGTCTAGAGAGAAACGTTGTATTTTTGGTCAATGCTTCTGTCCATGCGTTCCAAAAGAATTTGGAACCCAACTTTCTTGTTTCTGCCTATTCCAGAGCGAGAATGAGGCTATATGTGACATTTCGTTAAATGATTGCTTTGATTGTGCAGGAGAGACACAGTATTTCTTTCAAACAAGTGAATGATGATTCCTTGTCTCTTTTTGTCAGCTGAATGTGAATCTGTATCACTAATTATATGTTTGATTTATTTTACTTTCTTTATCCATTTGTTTTTGAAGTACACAACAATCTTCTAGAATAAATAGAATGAGCTCTACAATATGTCCTAGGACTGTCAAAGAATTGTCTGTGGTGAACACTAGTTTTACTGAAGGTTATTCATCCAACAATATATTTGCAAATCTGTAGGAAGTTTGTCTATCAATTCTTTATATAAGAATAACATAACAATGAAGCCTTTCAATGATGACAGCGTTTAAATGGCAATGTTTTTGACAAGGTTTACTGCAGTAAGAGGTAGCTCGGGGTTAACTTGCACTTGAACGGACTAGCACAGTAATCTTTCGAGGGTTGCAAACTCATCTGAATTAAAAGCAAGTTGGGGAACAGAAGATAAGATGGCCGTCCCAGGGCTGACATGGATCCCACACATGAAGGACTAAGGGCCCGTGGGCCTCTTGTACTATTCACATCTGTGCCAATTCTGGCACCAAAACGATTGTTTGCTGCCATATAGACCAAGGGCAACGAAGGAACTCCAGTATTTAAAAATTAATAACAACTCCTGAAAAACAAATTGCTTCAGTACAGGAGTGACTAAGAAAGGACACAAGGGCCTCTTGCAATCTTCTCACATGTGTGCTAATTCTGGCACCATAATGATTGTAGGCTGCCTTATAGACCTGACAATTAGAAGCAAGTGTGACCAGCAGGTCACGCAGACTGAACACTGGCTTTAAACTACTAGAATACTAGGATTCTCTGAATAAGAATTAGGATTGAAACATAATCGTTGGGTTTCAAAAGTAGTAAAAAGCTGAGAACAACTTCAAACTAGACTGCATTTTCTCTGCAGAAACTGCAAGGTGGACTTGCCACACATCCCAACCGCCCCCCCCCCCCCCCCCCCCCGCCCCGCCCCGCCCCGCCCCGCCCCAAACACACACGTGCACACACACACATACACACAAGCATTTCTACCACTCTATCTAAAGGAGACCCCCCACCCAACACCCACTCACCAACCCCCCTTCTACACCCCCCCCCC